>WJFB01001339.1:0-33134 GCA_009870185.1 Pygmarrhopalites habei | reverse complement strand
ATACCCTATGTATTTACATGTTAAAACATAGGGTATGCTCCTCACCGGCCCCACCCGGGTTCTAATTGGTCATTTACGGTACATCATGTGGTATTGTACTGTATTGTATACACGGTATGGATTGTGAGGGGATGATGTTATTTGATTGGGAAAAAATGACAGAGAGAGAGAAAAGGGAAAAAATTGTCTGGCTATTCATTCATCCGTCCACAAAACCATAAAAGTACAACTCAAATCGTCTCGCAGATAATCATTGGAAGGACTCGTGTATTATACAGTGTACACAGTACACACAGTATTATTAGAGGCTGGAGACGGGGAAGGACTGGAGAGAGAGAGAAGGAGAAAAAGTCAGAGGATATCACTAGGGATTTCGACACGGATAACATTTCAAAATTGACATTTTTCCATGTAACCACCACAGTGTGCTGGCGCGTTGGGGGGCAAGTTCAACAAGAAAATTTTCAAAAGCCTCGAATAATCTGTCCTCCCCCTCTCCCTCTCTCTCTCTCGGTAAATGTGTTTTAGAAATCCTCGTAAGCCTCCATGATTTTAACACTGTTCAATATATCTATGATTTAAAAATAAATATTCGTGTCAACCACTGCTGTACACTATAAAAAGACACTGTACACGTATCTTCCTCCGCATCCTCATCCTTCAAACGGATTATAAGTTTTATAATCTTTGTATGATGTATTTTCCACAATTTTTACTGTCCCTCATCCTGAATGTAATTAACCCAGCGGAATCTCTTCTCTTTTGTCTATGGATGTAAATTGCATTGTATGCACATATTAAAAATAATTTTTTATAGTTAATCGTACGCTACAAGTGCCAAGGACATGAGAGTCAAAGGGAGATTCTTTGAGGATTTCCCCTCAACAACAGCCCTTACAAGCCAATTTCTACATAGTGGGCCTCAGCAAAAAGGATCCTGGCATAAAATCAAGGGGAGTGATGCTGGGTGTTTGGAAAAGTATTACTATTACTGGATGTACCACGGAAGGCTTGTGTATGTGCCATCATGGAGGAGAGAGGAGGAGGGTGTGTGTAGAATGTATGAGATGCTGTCAGAGTTTCAGGGGGGATGTTGGATGGTGGCTTATTATTATGCAACGCCTTTGGAAAAGATCATTCTTCCTCTTTGCCCTCCTCCTCTTCCTCTTCCTCCCCCTCCTCCTCCTCCCGATACGATAGGTTTATAGAGCAATACTCAATAGTGACATAATGACCCAAACAGGTCTGAACTCATGAAATATTTATGTAAATACAAATCCGGAACAAGCCACACACACACAAAGCTCCAACTTTTGCCAAAGCCAACTTTACAGTTATACTCATGGCCTGTTCCCACACACACACACACACACACACACACAAACATTGTACATGGAGAGGGAGGCAGTGTGGAATATAGAAAATCTTCTTCACTTCCTCCCAACATGAAATCCAGTGGAGGAGAAGGGCTCTCTTTCTAAACTTGGTTTTGCAAAAAGCTTAATCGAATTGTAACATTCTGCCAAATGCATATAATAAAGGGTCTACGCCAAGTGATTCTGAGATTATACTCTCCCTCTACACCGTACACACACCACAAACACACACACACGAGACTACACTATGTATTCCAACACTTTTTTAACCCGCTCTTTTCTAAAATCTCACTACTTGGTATTAGAATCTTGTCCTGGTTCTGCATCTGATTTTGCTGATTTTTTTTGCGCCATGGACAGCAACCACATCAGCATCAGTGTTCAGATTGCATATATTGGAGGAAAGTGATGTAAGATACAGAGTAAAAGGGAAATCTCATTCACACACACACAGGGTGTAGAGAAAGGCATAGGGATGAAGGAGCTTCAAGTTTGACGTGAAAAAACTTTGAGATTGTGAAAAACAAAGTGAGTGAGAGTGAGTGTGTGTGTGTGTGATTCTTTTTACTGTACACATAATTTTGAGCAGACAAGACGAGCAGACGGAGAGGGAGAGAGACAAGAACCAAGAGAGAGTAATAAACTCGCTCATCAATCCCCATTCTTTTGTCTCAGCCAACTCTAGTCCCATAAATCTCCACACGTTTCTAAGCTCACACAACACAAGACACAACAGCCGGAATAAAGAAGAGGAAAAAACACACAACAAAGAAGAGAAGCCGTTCCTTTCTCTCTCAAGAAAGAAGGAAGGAAGGAAGGAGGGGCAGCCCCGTGCGTACACTTATATACAGCCACTAACTATCCAGTGTAATAATCTTATTAGGTAAGTCCGTACCCCCGTATCAAGTGAAAGCAGTCCGAGGAGAAAAGGTAGGAAATACTCGTTCTCTCCTCCTCCTCTGCAGACCTTATAATTGTACGTCCTATTGTGTGGGAGTGCAGGTATACCTATACTTACTTGTGCAGATGTGTGTGTTAGAGGGAATCTTTCATGGTTTCCCCGTGACGGACTTTCTATCAGCCAGTGGAATCCGAATTACCTTTGTTCGCAAAAAACCTTCTTCCCTTCCTCTTCCTCCTTCTTCGTCTTCAGCTTTTGTTGTTGTCCCACTCATAATAATTGAGATGAAATCACTGTACTCTGTGTCTGTGTCTGTGTGTGTGGGACTGACTGACTTTAGGAGAAAGAAGGAGAAAGAAAAAGAAAGCTTGATAAGCTCCACATGAAATAAAGAAAGTTGAGCAACAAGAATATCTGTGATCGTAAATAAACCAATATCTGCATTCCCCACTCCTATTTTTTCCCAAGCTCCGGCTCATCTCTTCCCAGCCTGTGTGTGTGTGAGAGAGAGAAAGAGAGACAGAGAAAAGACAGAGTGTGTGAATCTCGCCAAAGTCCACCTTTGTTCCGCATTTATTTGTCTTTGCTCTCCCCACCAGAATGTCACTTTTCTTTTTCTATTCTTTTACTTTTCATTGTTCTGAGGGCAGTGTGTGTCTTTCTTTCTCTCTACCCTCACTCTCCTTGTGTGTGTGCGTATGTGGAGGCACAGGACATGGAGAAAACTGAAAGGGACTTTCACCCAGACTTTTATCTACACGCCAACATTCAACTGAACCATCTGTACATACACAATGGACTTATAGTTCAGGGTCTTGGTCTGCTTCGCAGTTTTCTCTATCAAATCCCAAAAAATCCTGTTACTAAATTACGGTGTTGGGTCAAAGGTCATACCTTTTCCAGTCTAATTTCAGAAAAATCCTACTGGGTCTATGAATTTTGTTTAAAATAATATCCATGAAACTTTGAAACACTGCAGACTAAAAAACTGGAAATTTTTAAACATTTTATCCTGAGTTGTGCACTCTGATTCAAAATTAGTTAAAATACAAATTTAATCAAGGAATGACAAAATTGGGTTCTGAAAATTCTCCAATTTAAATAAAGTATCAACAAATTCGGAGAGAAATGGATTGGAGCAAGATTACAAACGGAAGTTTATTATAGAAAAGGTTGAGAAGTATACACAACTTTGATGGTGAATGAAGGAAGATTACAAAATTGCTTGGAGTAGCTGAATATATATAACATTACATATATACCTACGTGCCCCTCTACGAGTGGACAAAGATGTTAGATTAAAGAAAAGAATTCATTCTTTCGATTAGCCCCTCATACCTTCTCTTCTCTTGTGTTGAGAAGAGAGTGAGAATTTTTTTCTCGTCTATTCTTTTCTTTTCACCCCGACTCCTTCCCTGGCTTCCAAATATCCGACCAAAAGGCCAGAGAAAACATTCAAAGATTCTTCTTCTCACGTTCTAAAGCCCACACACACACACACAAATACTGTCCCTCTCTGTTTTTCTACTGCAAATTTTGAGGAGGAACGTTAACTCGTATCCTTTTTTATTTTGGTAGCTCAATGTGTTGCTTTGGACAGAATTGTGTTGTCTCCATTTATACATTACACACATAACGAGTTATGTACGTACACACAAAGTATATGGAGAAGAGGAGGAGGAGGATGGAGCGTCAGAAACAAATGCTTTCAATACGTTCAGTCAGAGTAGATTGAAAACAAATTTCTTGTTCCTTTTCCCCCTCAACTTGGACCGTCGCATTGTTTTTCCATGATTCAACCAGTGTGTGTTCAAGTGAGTGGGAGTGAGAGTGAGTGTCTTGTGGTAAAGCCTACCCCAATTCCATTTATTTGTTTGTTTGTTTCCCCTGTTGTGATTGTCAGAGTGGCGGTTGTGAAATAATTGGTTTTTTTACTTCCACATTCTTTCAACTGTTTTCCTTTGCCTTTTCCTCTTCCTTTGTTCCATCCTCCTCACAAAGTGGGGATGCGGGTTTGTCGTCTCCCTCACTTCTCCCTCTCTTCTGTATTGACGAAAATTCTCGAGTGTTGTGAGGGTCTACATTCTCCCAGTACTACTACTCCTTCTCCTCTTAATTGTGGGGACGGTTCAGAAAAATTACCCATCTATTTCTACATACCGTGCTAGAGGGAATGAATCCCCAGCTCCAAGTTATACTAATAGACCTCTTCAGTGCAATTTTTTTTCAGAATAGAATTCACCATATTTTATTAATCTGATGACAATGATCACTTTCTCCGATGCACTGGGAATTTTATTCTAAATTTTAATGCTCTTAGTAGCTTACAAGTTGTACACTTTTCAACTATTAGTCGGTTAGTCACATTTCAAAAAATGTGACTTATTATTTCCTTGAGTTCCATGATTTTCCAAGAAATGAGTCGAACTTTACTTACGTAAAGGAGACATTAAATTAAAATCGAATTTAATTACTTTCACGTGGCAAACTATTTTAGACCCTTGGATAATTATTTGTGGACCAGAATTGTAGGCGGAGGAGAAATACGGTACAAAGATTCATGTGAACATTGTGTTGTCTGTGGAGTGGAGTGGAGTAAAAATAAATTTGAGAGAAAATTTGAAACAAAAACATTGGAATGGATAACCAGCTGATATAAGTAGTCCTGATAAAGTACACAGACAGAAGAAGGGAAGGCCGAGTTGAAATAAAAGGAGTGAAACCCCAAAAGAAAAATGTTCTTGCTTAGTGATGGTAATGGAAACAAAGCTGGGAAGCTTGTCTCTTTCTTGTGTCTGAGGAAATGGAGTAGCCTTAGCCCCTCTAAGCAGCCCTGCTCTGTGCGTGTGTGCATTGTTGAGACTGGTGTGTGTTGAGTTTACGTGGAATATGGACAAACTGCTGAAATACGAGAGGATTTAAGGCCACAGACGTGCCATCAAGACTACATCATCAACTTGTGTGTGTGTTCACGGGACTCAAAATGTAATGTGTGGTGTGCATGTAGGTACATGTGTGTGTGTGACTGTGGACAGAGTTTATATTCTATTCCGTACATGTCTGAAGAGAGAGAGAGTGTGTGTGTGTGGGAGAATGTTGAATGTGAGGGACTAAGATGATGATTTAGTTTAAGGGTGTTGGATGGAAGACGAACAAGTTTTTTGGACCACACACAAACGGACAAGCACACCATTACCAACTCCACGGCATGTCTCTCACACATCACAGGGTGTAAATGGACATCTGACTACACCACTCACTCTCTCAAAGAGAAAGAGACATGGAGTATATGCAATTTACCTGATCTCCCCTTTCTCTTCTCTCCATGAATGCCATTTCGGGTGATCGTCCTCTCTCGTCAACAGTCTTGTAACAGCCTAGTCTATATTAAACCATGGAGAAAGAGAGAAAAGTATTTCATTACATATTCCAGATGAAATGGAGGAAACTGGGAAAGTATGAGCAAGAGAAAGGGTATTGAAGAGTAGATTCAGAAGCAAAATTTCTACATCTTAAAAACCTATGAAATTCAGCATTGTCAAGAAAACACACTTGAAGAGGATAAAAGCAGTAGGGATTCCCTGTCTTTGTACTGTATGAGAGAGAAAGGGTGTGTATGTATGAAGCTTTTTTCGTTGATGATGATCATAAATGATGTTGAGATGTACATACTGAATTAAATGACCACCATTACGTCTTTGACTAAGGTCACCGGAAACGGAGAGGTCTAGTTCTTATTCTAGGACTAAAGGACTTTTACATTTTTATGTCAAATGTGTAGAATAACGGTTAAAAATACTGGGACAATTGTCACAATTCTTGACTAGTTAAAATAAATGTGAAAGTTACAAATAGAAATTGTTTAACACACTTTCATTTTAGATGTTTATAATCTAAAGTATCTGGACAATTTTTAAACATATTTTTCTTTGAAATGTTTTGCCTCTTATACAGTTTTGGATGCTTTCCATACAAAAGTTGTATACATGTGTATTTTCAATTTTTATTTGTCCCCTTGAATTTGATTACATTTTTCAGATTTTTTTGTAGCCAACAAAAGTACACAAGTCCTACATACAAATTTCCTATTGATTTTTCCGATAGAAGGATTTTTCCAAAACATTTTTTTGTCGTTCAATTTTCTCCCCTTCCTGGAACTTTGTGAGGCGCATCCAACACGTCCATGGATGACCTTTGACCTTGAAAAAGAATGACGGTCTACTATGTATGTACGTCAGAATGGTCATCTACAAGAGGGGAGAGGAGGGAGGAGGAGGAGGAGGGAGAAGAGGGGAGAGGAAGTCATTCTTTATGGTGTCTTGTCTGGGTGGCACCCAGCATGCAAGTAATTTATTGGTTGACAACAACTACTTTTCCGATCGAGTGCTCCTCCATCCTGATTAACTGCAATAGATAGAACGGTGGCTGCATGACAACCTCCTCTTCCAATTTCCTCCGGTTTTCAGGAGAGGGGATTCCAAAAAAACCGCAGATTTATACATAACTTTAATGTTTAAAGACATCCCTCCCATGGGACCCCATCCCCATCCGTGGTCCGCCTCTCCTCCTCCTCTTTGGTCAATACACCGTACAATACTACACACAGTTCAAAAGAATGAAAAATATGATCACTGCTAAGAGTAACAAAACAATTTTTTTTACCTCCCTCGAGACACACACACACTGTTTCCGTCGTTCCCCCTTATTTCTAAAATAATTCCATTATTTTCATTCCTTTCTTTTTTAAGCCAACCACCCAAGCTCATGCCATAATTTATAAAAGAGGATTAAAGTTTGTGGGTGAAAGAATACAAAACTTTTTACAAGATGTAAATTTTAAATTTGTCCCAAAGATTTTTTTTGTGGTCATCCAAAAAAATTGTGTACGAATTTTGTTGTAACGAAGTATTCTCTGAGGCTTTAATCATAACTTTTTGTAAATAAAAATATATTTGTACAGGGAAAAGCAAAGTTCAAGTTTTTTTGTAAAAAATTCTTTAAGAGATTCAAAACAATTATTGGAAATTTTGGCTTTTTTATAGAAGAAATGCGAGTAGCAAATAAATTAGAATGTGGATTTTTTCTGTAGGTTTTCATTGTGAGAGTCCAGCATATAAAGAGGTTGAAAGAGGTTGTCTAGTAGTCACTCTTCTGATGACTGGTCTTGTCCGGAAAATGTTCTGCTAATAGAATAAGATAATTAAAGTTATATTTAAAAAATAATGCAATTTTAAAACTCTAAATGTTGAAATTAAATTCGTACATTCTCCAACAATTCTTGTTGCTGATTTTGATGAACTCTTTTGCCGATAGCCGAGATGGGAGCGGACAATGAGAAAAGTTGAAGAGGAAGGAGGAGGACGGCTCCAGCCGCAAATAAAATTGGAACTAAAATTGGGAATGATAGTAAAGCTACGGCTTTCAAAGCTGACAATTCTGCCACAAAAAGAGTTCGAGGACTCGCCCATTGGTTTGTGTCTAGAATAGAATGAATGATTCTTTAAATAATTTTACAAATGGATGAAAATTATTTTTACTAGATTATTCTTTCAAAAAATAAAGCAAAATATGTATTCTTACATTCAACCGTTTGTTCCGGTACAATTTGATTACTCATTGTCAATTCTGTCTCCCCTCCTCCTCCTCCCTTGGACGATTTGTCCAGTTCATTTGGTAAAATAGATCCATGAACGAAGAGTGTGAATGTCGTCACAAAATAAGTGAACAAGATTATGTGGAGAGACATCCTGTCTTTTTTTCTTCTGTCACTGCACTCCACACAAACACAATCCGCTTAAATTATTAATTTGAAGTGAATCTGAATGACACCGTCAAAAGTCAAAGAGTAAGAGGAAAGACTTGACAAAATGGCACTGAACTCCGACACTCAAACTACTGACTAATCTGGTTCACATCCTCCAATTCACCTTTTATATAGCCTCTCTCCTCCTTCCGTGTCCCCGACAACAAATGACATTGTTGATCAGATCAAAGGACAAAAAATTGTCAAAAAATCCCGTGCAAGTTTTGACTCGTGGGAGCTTGGGATGGTTTAATGTGGTGCAAGTGTCCCAGAAAAATAAAAAAGGAGTGAGTGAATAGTGACATGGGATGACAACTAACAAATCAAAAATTAAGGTAAGAGCATGTCGAAGATGGAATTCGATTGGTCATTTCATTTTTTTCCATCCATCCATTCATTCAATACACACGGGATCAATTATTGCCCTCACCTATTTTACTCTCTTTAAAACAATGATCCACAAATTTCCCTTCCGTCAAGCTGATTAAGAAGGGCAAGGAGGGAACGTGTTTGTACACACACACACACAAACTCCTTGTCGTCCTCATCACGTATTGTCAAATTTGAGATGTAAAAAAAATCTCATCTTCATTTTTTCCCTTCATATTTTCACTAACAAAAGTCTCTCTCGAAACCCTCCTTTTTGACTTTGGTATTAAAAAAATTGAAACTCCACTTACTCAACTAGTCATGACATGACTCAGGATCATTGTCTAAACGTGAACCCAATTCCCTTCTGTTTTCCTCCTTCCTCCTCTCCCCCTCTCTCTACTCTCTTATAATGAGTTTACGAAGGAGCTTTTAGCTACAGAAAGACCAAGCGAGGAGGAATTTAGTCGACCGTGCGAAACGAAACGAATGTAGGCATGCAGTGGAGGGTCACACACACAAAAAAGCAGATTTTTTCTCCCCCACTCTCTTTTCCCTATTCGTTAACATCATTGAGGATTTTTGTCTTTCAAAAAATTTGCAATTATTCATCCAACATGAATGTTTGTCATCCAAAAAGTAAAGTCTGTGTAATGTAACCATATTATGTGTAGCGCCAAATCTGTCCATAGAAAAAACAGATGTGAAAAATTGAAGAAAAATTTTAACAATCTTATTACACAAGAAAATCTGAATAAAGAATGGTGTAGTCATTCAAAACAATTGAACTCTGTACACAACACACACACTCGCACACACCGAAGGACGAATCTCTCTTCCTGATATTTGTTATAGTAGAGAGACTCTGAGGCTCTGAAAACAGTTTTGGCTGTGATGAATAATTGTGGTGTTTGCATCACATCACATCAAATGGCATGGCATCACATCTGTGTGGAAGACCGTAGGGGCACATTCATGGAATTCGTGACGTCTCAGGTTTTTTCCCCCTTCCCTTCGCCCTCCTCTTCCCCTCTCCTTTCTGTGCATTGTAAAAAAAGGGTGGAGGAGAAGAAGCCAGGATGACTCTGATGTAGTTTCGGTCAAAGAAATCGAGTGCAAGCGAGCCATTAAAAATTTATCGACTTACTCTCGACTTTAGTTCTTTTCACTTCTACTTTTCCTCCTTCCTCTCTCTCTCTCCCTCCTCTCGACTGTCGACACTAGGAGCTTTTCTTCCGATTCTTTTTCCTTCTTTCTCTCTCTCTTTGTATGTGTGTATACCGCCACTCACTTTCAGACACATCTTTTTCTTCCCTCCACATTCACATTACATTGAACATGTATAAAAAGTACATATAAAAAACCAAAGACTCTTTCTCCTCCGTCCCTGTCTGTAGATACTCTTGTATTTGACTGTGTGGCTGTACAGAGATAATCTTTGCCTCGGTGTTTGTGTGTGTGTGTGGAATCGAAAGGGAATCAAAAATCGACCATATATACTTTTGTGTTTTCTACGGTTCACATCTCAAAGCAACTTTTACTGCACTACTTTTCATCTCTCAGATTGGATTTCATGTTGTCCAAATGTCAAATGGAACCAGGCTCTAACTCTCTCTCTCCCACTCACTCTTCCAAGTCTCCCAGATTCTATAAAGAAATTTTCTCTGTAATTTTGCACATTTCATTGTACCTCTACTTTGCTCCCTCTCCCCGCACCTCCCTCGTCACTATCAATGAACCCAGAGGGAGTGGGATAAAAAAATTCAACTTTGTAAAATTACAAAGAATCTCTCAATCCTCGACTCCCTCTTTTTTACAATATTATTACCCTTCTTTCCTTTTCTCCAGCCTCTCCCTTTTGACTTTTGACATAAAAATAAACCTATTAAATTTTAATTACTTTTTCATTCATAACTGTGGGGGAGGATTTTAATTTTTAGTTTTTTTATCCTCAAACATACAACACAGAGAGGGAGAGAGTGGGAGTAGAGAAAGTGCCGACTTTCACTGAAGACCTGGAACAAAGGGAATGAACACTTTTTTTTTCCAAACAAAGTGTGTACTACTGTGTACATGTATGGATTCTCCAACACACACACACAGAAATGAGGATTCTTTACATTCTGGAGAAAGTAGAAAAGAACCATAACCGTTGAATTTTTTCATTCAAAAAGAGAGAGAGAGGGAAATAAAATGCGCTTTGAAGGATCAACTTAATAATTTGCGACTGGTTTTTTTTGGCCTATTTCCTTTTTTTTAAAAAAAATTATAAATTCCATCCGGTTCTCCTCAAAGTAAAAAAATAGATGAATTTGTGTTGGAAGTATTTTGTTGTGTGTGTGTGTGTGTGTGTGTGTGTGTGTGTCTCATAATACACTGTACAGATTTTCTACATTAATGGGCAAAGCCATTATGAACCCTTTTACATATCTCAACTTCTAACTTTTTCCTCCTCACACTTTTTTAAATGACATGTTAACTCTCAACTCTCGACGTATTTTGCATTGACTCCACACCACACACACACACACGCTCTCATGTACAATAGAAAAAAAGAAGATACAAAATATACAAAAGAGAGAGAGGGAGATGAAGAACTTACGGAGAAAGATTAAGGGAGAATACAATTAGCACTCCATCCCATTTTCTATCATCCGTCTTTTTTTCTCCTTGTCCCTTTTTTTGAATCCTTTTTCCTTCCTCCCTGTTACTCTTTCTGGAGGACAATGATTGACGATCTCTTTGCCATAATGCCATACAGTGACTATATTACAGTCTCATGTATATCTAACTACACTACTACGTGCATAAAGTATATTTTAAAATACAAAAACTGCGTTCACTTTCAATGTCCCTTACCCTTGACTCTCTGTGTGTGTCATTCAGACAGATGCATAAATTGAGATGAATAAAAATCAGACAAAAAAGTTTTATTTTTCATGACATCATTTTTATGTTCATCTCTGTTCTGCATTACACATTTCTTGTGTAGACTGTAGATCTACACATACAAATCAAATGAATAGAAACACGAGTCATTTAAAATAAGAGACGAGTTAATTGCCCTCATGTAAAAATTAATGTTGCATCTCGTAATTGTCTTCCCATATTTTTTCACACACACAGACACACACTTCGTTTTATACATATAGTATTGTAGTAGAATGCACACACATGCTGCACAGTCAAAAGATCAAGAATAGAAATGAAGGACTGATAAAGAGAGAGAGAGAAAGAGATACATTTAAAATATTGAGAGAGACTCATTTGCTCAGACTGTATTTAAATTAAAGGTCAATCCCACAAACATTGAATTATCACATCAAAAATTTAAATCAAACAGTCATCATATGACTCCCTTATAAAATTTAAGAACATCATAAATAACATCATAATTTATTTTAACTCGCTCTTTCCCTCTCTCTAGACTCTGTCTGTTGTGTCTGTCATTAGTCATAGAAGATCACATAACCAAGTCATGAAACTGTCCATGTACCCCACAGACACACACATACACACTCATATTCTAGCTAGTGATGACGCCAGTAATGAAAAAAGATGTACTCTCCCTCATCCTCAAAATTCTCCTCCTCCTCCCTCAACTAACAACAGAAGAAGAAGAAGAGAGAAAGAAGGGGAGGCGATGAAAGATAAGGAAATATGCGTCTATCTTCTTAAATGACTTTTTATCTCACACCCGAGCTAATTAATGGCACAGCTAAGTGCTAACCGTGTAAATTACAGACACACAATAACAAAGCAAAGGAATGCTCATATTCGACCGCAACTCGCTTTTTTCCCTTGTGTGTAGCTGCATCTCTTTTCCTTCTCCTGTTGACTGCTTGAAAGACTGGACTTCTTTTTATAAAAAGAAAGAAGATGTACAAAAGATTCTGAGGAAGAATCTTATAATTTTTATATTACTAAGCCACGGTTAGATGCATACTTGGTTGTGTAAGAAATTTAGCCAGAAAATGTGATCGTAAAAGTGTAGAGGGAAAAGGAGATGGCAAATAATTAAAACTTGTAAAAATTCCTGGGTTTCTTTTTTTGCGCACTGCAAGAAAAGTAAGAAAAAAATGCTGAGTACCAACTGGAGAACACTCGTGAAGATTGTCATTTTCACCATTCTGCAAAGATTCTATTCAAATGATCAAAGTTGCATTTAATATTTTTCGCTTACAGAAGTGAAGCTACTTTTAATTTGCACTTTGTTGTAAAATTTCAGTTTTCTATTGATGGTCATT
The DNA here is from genome assembly GCA_009870185.1 of Pygmarrhopalites habei. NCBI lineage: Eukaryota > Metazoa > Arthropoda > Collembola > Symphypleona > Arrhopalitidae > Pygmarrhopalites > Pygmarrhopalites habei. The sequence goes on along the minus strand of WJFB01001339.1, from coordinate 20,438 downwards.
TAGTAAATAAAAAAGTGCATTAATTAATTTAGCTTTTTGGTTTTTTGGTGACTGTTGCTTCCTCCCTTGAAAATTCACAGACACATGATTTGGGAATAAATGGGAACATTGGGTATTCTGTTCGACAGAAACAGGCAAATCCACCATCATGACAACAATTGTCTGAATTGTCTGATGTCCTTCTACATTTCCCTTTGTGTTGTACACAATCCTGAGTACCCCCAGTAGAAGAAGAGGAGCCTTCATCTGGTCCTCCATGAACTTGATAAAACTGAAAAAATATGAATAATTAATATTACACTATTCAAAAATTAATCCAAAATATTTATTTATAGACAAATTACCACAGCACACTTGTAGTTCCCTTCAGTCCCTTCGCAGTTATATCCCTGACAGCACGAAGGATCATTCTGTCCAGCACATGTAGCTCCTTCCCGTCCACAAACTCTCTGCACAAATTAATTCTAATTAATAATGTTGTTACAATTATAAAAACAGGGAAATGAAAATGAGATAATGACCTGTTGACAATAATAACTATCTCCAGCAGATTCCTTTGTACAAGCAAGATGCTTGCAGCAAGATGGCTTTCCTTCTGGACTACAAGGTACTTTCTCTTGGAGACAATTCTGTTCAGAAATCCTTCAAATTTAATTGTACTGTTCAACTATTTAGAATGTAAGTTTTCTTTGGGATAAAATTTTAAAATGTCATACAGTGTCCGGTGCTGGGATTGGAATTGGCAACACGATCGGTTTACACTTGTCTCCAGTTGAGTTACACTCAGCTTTTATTTTTTGACAAGAGACTAAAGTAGAGACAAAATAAAATTTTGGAAATTGGGTGGAAAAATATAGTAAAAGTAAATCAATGAATGAAGAAATGTGAAAGAAGAAAAAAGAGTTGAAAGATGTGTGAACTTGAAGTGGCTTACAACAGAAAGCTTTCATTTCCTGTAAATTCTCTGCTTTGCATGGAGACTCCGTGCTGCTGGTCCCGGGCCGTTCATTCTCACAGCCCGCAATGCGATGACATAATTCTTCCTGATCTCGACAAGTTTCTGTGGACAAGAAAAATTGTGGTGGCCGTTTCTTACAGAAGAATGTACGTGTGTGTGAGTGAGAGACGAATGTAAAAAGATGGTACATTAATACAGTACATCAAATGGAAATTTAATTTACTACTACTCACTGCAGTGACGTTGAAATGCTTCGCATCCTCCTATCCTCTCCTCCTCCTGGTCCAGACCGGAAGAGACTGTTGTCAAGGAAATGAAGATCCATAGATAGTATGGAATAAATCTGGAAGTGATTAGGCAAATTTATTGACGAAATTAAAGAATTACAAAGTTTTGTTGATATAATTTCACTGTTAAAATTATAGAAAAACTGGGAGAAAACTCACAAAATAATTTTTGACATTTTGTATATAAAAAATACGAAACACAAAAGTAATTTCTACTTGTATCAAAAATCAAATATGTACAATGAAAAATTGTCGGATTGTTCCTCTTTCACTCCACTCTGAAAGGAGTCTGAGGATTCAACAAAATTTTATTGATCTTGATTTACTTAGGATTATCAGGAACGATTACACAATGAAAATATTTACCATACAATCGACTCTCCCTTTTCAATAAGTTGAAATTGAACAGTCACTTTTCAATGTAATTATATATATATTTTTGTGATTTTCCTTTTGATGTCCTTACGAATGAAAAATTTTGAAGAGCAGTAATCTCCATCTCACTTTGATGAATGCTCAAAGAATAGTACAATCGTATAATTTATTTTCTTATTATTCCTCTTTTTTGACTTGTGTGTGTGCGTGTGTGTGATTGTCCTGGAATTGTTTGTTTTGCACTCTGCTCAAATCATGGCTTGGAAAATTGAGAGGTGAATTAGCCAAAGAATTTTTTCAACATTATGGATTAAGAGATTCTTAAAATATTCAGACAGGATTTAGGAATACATAAAAAACGATTAGACCTAAACGAGAAAGTGAGAGGGATCGTAACATCTGGCGTGTGTGTGTGTTGGTTTTACGTATTATGGAACAAGGATGCTGAGAAAGTGAAATTTCAATGTGCTTTTAATGAAAAATGCAGGACTTACAGGGAGACGAAGGAGGATGGTCGATAAAAGAGTGTGAGTGTGTCTATGTACTCATGTACGGAAGTGGAGGAGGAGGTGTGTGTGAGAGAGAGAGAGAGAGACGGAGTAAAATTCAATTTAAAATCCAAGAATTGCATGCATTTCCCTTGGTAGGATAGATCAGATATTCAGGGAAGGAGAGAAAGAGAGAGAGGTAAGGTAATGAGCACGAATTTCCCCGTTTCTACTCTTGGACTAGAATGGTAATGAAAGTAAACGTTTTCGTCGCATCTTTCTTCCGACTTGTGTGTGTGTGTGGGTGTAAGAGAGAGAGAGAGTGAGCATTATCTAAAGTCATGACGATGGGAGTCATTATTATATAAAATTATTATGTACAGTCTGTCCCTGTATCCTCCTGGAGGAGTAGAGAAAGGAGGAGAAGAAGAGCATCAATGCAGTCTGTCTACAATAAGGAATTTTCTTAAACGGAACCTTTTGAGGACACACACACGCCACTGCCACTACCACCATCCACGCATATCTCGAGGAAACGAAGAGGAGAGATACAATTGACTGCTAAAGTGCCAAACAGCCGGAACTGGGGAAAGGCATCTAATTTCCTCATGCACACAGCCAGAGAGAATTTACGGAATTTTTCACTCTTATATATTATATTAACCAAAAAGTCTTTAAACTCTATAGTCTCTCCTCCTCACATTCTCAACAAAGACTCGAAAACTTTGTGCGTGTGTCTGTGTGTGTGTAAGGAAGAGCAGGGAAGGGTGGCAGAGTCAAAATCATCTGAAAATGTTTTCTTCTGTTGTTCTAATTGAGTTTTCACAGCTTGACGTCCTTTCTCTTCATTTTGAGAGGGGAAAATTTGAGACTTTTTTTCTCATCCTTTTAAAAGTGTTCAACTATCAAATTTTAACTGTCTCTATTCAACCATGGATGATAATACTACGGTTCAACTGTCTTCCGTAAAAAATATATTCTGTAGAAAACTGACAGACTAAAATTCATCATTCACAAATTGTGAATGTTCATTTTCAAAACGAATAGATTTTCACAAATCAAACTTTATGAATTTCTCAAACAAGCGTGCAGGTAAATATCGCATTTTTTCCAAAAAAAAGTTGATAATGATAAAACAGTTCATTCATCCATTCAAAATGTTGTGCAAAAAAGTACCTCTATCTTTCATCCATGACACATTGTAAACGTCAGACTCGACAATCTGAAAAAGACGATGGAAGTCAAATGTCCGTAAACATGTCAATTTATAATTCTGGAAAATAAGCTACAAAATCTGTTTTTAAAGCTCCTCAATTTTTGCACACAGGAGGAACATTCGCATGTTATGTATTTTGCAAAATGTGCTTACCCTGTAAATTCAAACTTAAATTGCACCAGCACGACCTGGGATTACTCTTGAGAGTAATGTAATTGCAAGTTTATTTGTGAGTGTTCTCTAATAGATGAAGCTGCACAGGTTTAAAGGGAAAAACTTTGACTCTACTCCGTTCATACATGTAACGAGTAGTACAATGCATGTAGACAAGGTTCATTGTCTGCTTATTATAAACCAAGGTTTCGAGTAGATTGGACAGGAGTCGCAAAAAAACCTTTTTGCTCGAAAATCAAATAGGAGCCAGTCACCGCTGCCATTCAATAACATTATAAAGAGCAGCTACACACTTTGTGAGAAAAAACCATGACTACTATGCATTCTACACAATTTTTGGATATGAAAAATCCAGGAATACAGTGCATTTGAAATTTGTTGCATGCCACACAATCATTTGTAAGTAATTTGGTAGGATACAACTAATAATTTGTAGACTTCTAGATATGTCCACACGCTTGACAATGTCAAATACACAGACACATCAGATCCAAAGGTAAAAACCAGAGAGAGAGGTTCGTGAATTGTCCTGAAAACTTTGACTTAGCAATAAATCCCTCGTCTGTTTAAAATGAGGGAGTGAGAGAGTGTTGATAGGTAGAGTTTGAGCTTGTGCTTTGATCGTCTAATGCAATATCACGTTCAATTTTAATTTATTGTCCTCGTCCTCGTCCTCCTCCTTCTCCTCTTAGGATACAAAAGTGATGTGTGTAAACGTTTACTTTGAGATTGTAGGGAAAATTCGTCATTTCAAAATACAACATCCATATAAATTGAGTTTCTAGGAATTCTATCGTTTCCCCTCATGTTCCCTCTCCATCCCAGATTTAGTGGTCATATTAACTCTGTTCATTTAAACTAATTATTACATTTATCCCTTTGCACTCTACTACAATATTCACATTATACGAGTGAGAGAGGATGAGTGTGTGTGTGTGGAGAAGAGAGAAACAATCCATTTAAAGCTTAGCATTGTATTTCAATCAGTTTCAGCGAGCATTCACTTTATTATACATACAGAGTATGTTTGGGGGGGGGGGGTGTAGAGTCTTGCCGTGAAAAAATAGTATGTTTGGGGGGGGGGGTGTAGAGTCTTGCCGTGAAAAAAGTGGAAATTATTTGCAAACTTGATGTTACCTACATAGTTGATTCTCTCTTTGGCATGTCATTTAAAATTAACTACGGTTAACTACTACAATCAACAAAAATCTATCGTACTCCACCGTCAATTTTACACACCTATTTTCCAAAAATACTTCCTTCCTAAAAAGTTCCGTTGACTCAAAAAATGGCGAGATTTCCCACCCACTGCGTTTGCGAATCAGATTCATCTTCCAATTGTGTGTGTGTGTGTTCGTGTATTAGGCCAGTGACAGTTGCACCCACCCACACCCAGCCAATATAGCGTGTGTATACATATAATGTTAAATCCATACAGTCTCTCTCTCCCTCTCAATGCTAGTTTATTGAATAAGGAAATGAGTGGAAAGAGATGTAGTCGACCCAACACACGCGATTCGCAAGTTACAGTGTGTGTTGCCTACACAAACACACACACACACACACTGTGTAGTACACACAGTGACTCAACAGGCCCGAAGGATTTTTTGTGCTGGTGGATGTGTGCCCGGAAGGCAGCGAGGACGAAGTTGGACTACAAGTTGAGCTTAGTTTGGAGTCTCGTCTGTGGTCCCGTCCTGTAGGAAGGTGGCTGAGTGTTCAAATACCGGCAAAGAATAGCCCAGGTTCGATTCCTGGACGCCTTCCCATTTCATTGAAACAAATTTACTTCTGAAAATTTTAAACTTAAGACATAATAAACACATGTTGGCGTAGCGGGTTGGTCTCGCACTTCTCCGGTTATTCACTTTGAATACTCTAGCCCTCCCTTTCCTACAGTCCATGGTGAAGGGCCCAAAATTTTGTACCTTCTCCGCAATCCCTAATTTTCCCTCACAAAGAAAACTACACTTTTTCCAACTCACTTTCTCCAACTTTCCACCCATTTCCTTCCCTCCATCTCTACTCATGTCTCTCATCCCTCTCATCGTTGTGCATGAAGGATTGTGCATTAAAATAAGACTACACTCAAAAGGAAAATGAAAATGTGTTTAAAAATATGAAAAAATTAAATGACAATTCTTTCTTTCTGTGTCCAGGAATGGCAAAAAATTCCAATTTTCCTCACCTCACACATTTTGGGGGGAAAACCTCCTGTGTATTCATTATAAATGAATGTACAGTCTCCTCGTCCATCCAAGGGGAATTCATTGGGATGCAGGTGTGCTTGTGCATCCTGTCATAATATGGAAAAAATATAAGGAAAATACGTCTTTACTTGTAGTCGGATAGTTTTCTTTTAAAAAAATAAAAATTGAACGTCGTATTCTATCTGTGTACAATAGAAGAGGACATGTGTGAGAGAATAGACATAAGGAATAAATAGGAAAGAGAAAGAGAGACTTTTTGAAAATGACTTAGATTTTGCGATGAGGAATGATCGGGCAGAAGATCTTTCTCAAATCTCTCTCATCCGTCCATGTCCATACACACACACAAGAGAGAAAAGGGGAAAGCCCTTTTTTCTGGATTTTTATAGCTTATAGATTTGACATGTTATAAATGTCCATATTGCATCCTATTCACATACATCATTCGATAGAGAGATAGCTAAGAAAAAAGGGGAAATAGAACCGAATCGAATTCCATTTGAAAAAAAAGAGAAAAGGAGAGGATAAAAAGGAGGATTCAAATCTACTGGACTTGTCGCATAAGGTATTTTGCATTCATTCCCTCCTCTCTCTCTCCTTCCTAACATTATTTCTATGAATATCATCAAAATGTATATTATCCGTAGATATAATTTAAAAGGGGGAATTGGAGGACTATCGATAGAGACTTATAGAAAAGGAAATTTGACAACTTTTTTATTTCCAAAATTTCAACATGAGAGTATTTTTAAACAGATGAAGGACGTGGTAATGTGTGTAAGGATTTTGAATGGGTATCCTGAAATGTGTGTATTATTATTATGTGGGTTTTTTATTACTTCCTCTCCTCCTCGTCCTCCTCAAGAGATGAACAGGATACACATTAGAGGAGTACACAACACAAAAATGGAGGGAATCAAATAAATTGTTATGCTGTTATTATTATTTTTGTTGTTGTATGTAAGCAATTGTTTCCCTCCTCCGAAAAAAATATTTATGACGGAATTAAATTCAAAAACAAAAATTTTTTTACACAAATTTTATTATCATGATGATGACGAAGAGCGAAGATTATAATATATATTTTTTTTGAAACTTAGATTTTAATTTTTTTTTATTTTACTATAAAATTCGCCATTATAATATACTTACAGTATTTCGTCTCTAAATAGGTCAATCTTCTTTCTTTTTTTTCTCTCGATATATCATCGACTTTGTAAGGATACACTCGAAGTCTCTCTCGCACATTTCCGCACACACATAAATACACATTCCATCTTCGCCCTGTATTTTTTTCACAATAAATTCATGAAATTTCACAACCACCTTCACCCCTTTTTTGTCTTCAAATATTTTTCTCTCTCTCTTGCCATGTGGTATTATTTAGTGGTAGTATATAAAGTTAGTGTACACTCAACTGGAGACCCTACAATACAGAATTTCACGGTTTTCGAGTACTAGTTTTTTTACACACACGTATATTTTGGCACGTTGTGAAATCCCATCAATTTTTTTTCCTTCCTCGCGTTCTTCTTTCTCTTCTCTCCTTTTTCTGCTAGCTCTCTTCTTTCTCTCCTTATTATTATTATTGAAGTTTTCAGTCAGATCATCTTCTTTATCATGTAATTCATAATATTTTCTTGATTACTTTTTATATGTCATAGCAAAACAACAACACTCCACACAGTATATACTTATGGATGTATGTATATAAATATTTAGATTATAAGTATGAAAATTATAATATAATTATTGTATAAGCAAATAATGGCTCTCTTTTTTGCATTCTTTTTTTCCCTTGTTTTAAATAATCATAATTTCAAATTCTGGTACATTTCAACATCATTAAAAAAATGAATCATCATAAAACAATAATTTCATTAACAACTCCATTGCAACTTTAAATCATCATGGTACAAAATAACATTAAATGTACAATTAATATTGTTCGGAAAATTGGCGTATAATATGTTGTATGGATCATATATTGCTACAAGTTGAGTAGATAGTTTTGTGAATGGGGGGGGACAATAATATAATCATTATTTTGCGGAACACCTTTACATGCATAAATAAAATTATCTCTTAAGTAGATTCAAAGTACGGGTTTTTAATATACTACTACTACTATTAGTGATTGACGAATGTACTATATAAAACCCCTGGGTTCTACCATTTCAAAACCCTCCCTGTTAGTTGACAAAATAACAGATGTAATAACACCGAGGAGAAATACAACAAATTCATAACAACAACAAAAAAAACTACTACTTTTTAAGCGAACTGCTTTCAGGCTATAATAACACATTTATAACGACTGATTAAAAACTGTGTAGTACTGCTTGTTTCCTGAAGGGTAAAGACTACTAATCAACTAGTGGTACAGAACGAAACAAAAGTCTGTCGTCCCAAAGCATTCCTTCCACCAATCTAGGAAAAACGAGAAAGCAAAACTTTTGGAAATACCCGTCATCTTCTTTAACTAATTTTTATATTAAAAACACCCCCCTCACCGAAAGAATTGGAGATTAATAACAAATGTTGCAATATATTGCCAATGAAGATCGCTGAGCAACGTGATTCAAAATCCCTCTTTTATATACTCTAACTGTAAAAAATATCGTACGAAATAACCAAATAGCGGTAAGTTGAAGACTAGAGCAACAATACATTAAATTGACGCTTGATAAAATACAAATACACACAAAAAAATGACACTACACATATAATATCCACAAACATGATAACTCAATGTGAGAGTACAATTGTGTGACACAATTTGTGTCTACTTCTCTTCATAAGTATCCAATGTGGGGTCTAATTTCCACTCAAATTTAAGAAACTCGACTGAGACAATGTCTTGAAACACAAAAAAAGAGAAAACCTCAAAGTTCCTCCTCTTCAACATTGTACAAGTGATGTTATACAATGGAAGTTACATTACATTGTGTATTAAATTTCATTAAATCAAATATATATATAGAAAGACTGGTGGAAAGTACTGATAGGGTGATTTCCTTCTTTCAAACATCATTACTGACTGAGTATCTCATATTATTTGACATAAATAATAAACTGCAATACAACTCAGACAATAAAATTTAAAATGCCAAAAACTTCCAGCTCTAGCATTATAATATTCATGATGTGTACTTAGGCATACAATAATAACTTGTTTCTCCTCTTAATATCATATACCGAAATGAAAAGAGATACAGAAAAGGAGAGATCGTACCAGTAATAATAATGACTCAAAATGGCCTCTTATAAGTAGAACAATGAAAAAAGGAGCCCAAAAAAATTAGGAATTGCTCCATCAAACAAAAAAAAGTTTATACTTGTATGTATATATACTCACTATCAGTCAAAATGAGAAGTGGCTAATAATCATATTATTAACATTTTTGTCATGCTGCTAGTGAATTCTAGGCAACTGAATTCACACACAGGAGCTGTTAGCATTATAATAATATGTAAAAAAAATTATTGAGCTTAACAACTCTGAAATAACAGCAACAAACTTTTTCTTTGTAGTTGTTGTTGTTATTGTTATTATTAGTAGGTGATTCAATTATGAAGGAACTGGAAAATGGCCAGAAGACGTTCTTCTCCTTGAGCTCCAGTTGAAGACGACGACTTGAACTTACTGAATGATTTGATTTGATCAGATCCATATTATCGTGATTTCTATAAACGATTAAATTCGGAGTGACACATTATAATTGACAAATGTTCCATTTTTTTCCTCCTGCGCGAGATTGTTCTTTTTTGGATGCTGGAATGCACATTTTTAGATTCGTTCAATTTTTCTTCTATTTTTCTTTAAAATTTCACAGATAAGCAACACTAGAGCGAAAATTATGTCGGATGGCATCAAACACGATGTTGCTGATGTCGTATATCGGATTTGTGAAAAGCTCCTCCATAAGGATTGTTTGACGATCTTGAGGAACCTTGACCTCCACTAGAACTACTACCCCCTATAAAAATGTAAACAGACAATATTAAGTAAATTTCTTTTTATTAGGCTTTTTTAGTAATAATATTTTTCTGAATTCCTACCTTTATGACGATTGGGGCCTCTGTTTTCCCCAAACCCGTGATGAGGCCGCGGAGGGGCACTTGGACCTAAATCAATATACAATTCTCTCATTAAACTATTTCACAAAATGTTCACAACATAAAACATTCAACAATGGGAATTTCATGACTCGAACCTTTCGTTGCAGAGTAAGGTGGTGGGGCTCCAATGTTATGTGTTCCATTAGAGGAACTAGAACTTGCCTGCCTATAATTTGACTGCCTCTGTAAAGAGTTAATGTAACATATCCAAATTTAAAAAATTGTCTTCGAAATTCTCTAATGGAATATTAAAATCAAAATTATGAACCCACATGTCTTCGAAGAGTGTTTATAGGTCTACGTAGCGTGTCACCAATTCTTCGGTGAGGAGCTTTCTTCGGATTCGAAGATGGTGTGTGTACTGCACAGCATTTGATGAATAAGCTACACAAGAATTATAACAGTACAAATTAAATGACTTGCATCTCAAAAATAAAATAAGTTTGAGGCAAAAAGACCGTGAGAATATTTCTCACGCGTTATACATGCATAATTAGACATTAACCCTATCCTTCAACTTACCCCATTAGAATAATGAAGCCAACTCCCATGAGTAGAACTGCCCACCAGTATTCCTAATAAAATACAAAATTTATTTTTAAAATATTGTTAATATTCTAAAGTCATCAAATCAGAGATTAGCAATTTAAAGAATATTTTCTACTTACGGTAACCCACTGGGCAATATTGAGAAGCGTTTCCTTATTAAAGAGAAAGTTTTTAAGACGAGCCAAGGGACCCTCTGTAATTAAATCCAAACGAATACATATGTAAACTCTTTCCAAAGTCATGTTGAAACTTGAATAATGCAAATTGCTTTATATGGACTAATTACTAACCTGCATCCACAGCTCGACATTTAAGAAAGACATCGCAATATCCCTGTCAAGACACAAGATATAAAGTTATTACTCAGTCCCACATTAACAAAATTAAGAGTCAAATATAAGGGATAAATTTTCACCTGAAAGTTGTCACAAGGAGCGCCAGGACGAAGACTATATAATAATAAATGAATATAAAATAAATGAATTGAGCCAAGTGTAAGGAATTTTAATCTGAATGAAATAATTTAAAAAATTACCTCAGCCCAGCTGGAAGTCCAGGTAAATTCAACTCTGACGTAGAGCGACAATGGTTCCTATCATCCAGACAAGCAAGTTCACACAATTTTCGCTTGTCCACCGTTTTATCGCTGCTCGAAAGAAAACACTCTGGAAAAGAAAAGTAGTTGTTATTTTTTTTTCGACGAAGTGAGTGTTGGACAAGTTTGGACTTACAAAACGTTATGATCGTACACACATGCATGGACTTATGGAAGCAAGACTTACCCTCCAGATTAAATTTAAGACAAATTGATCCTCTACACTCTCCAGCTTGGCAAACCTACATTTTTCAAATTCACAATTATTACGTTTTCCATGAAGGCTTGCAAATTCACACTTTGTCATTAGAATGGACTTGGATGATCCTCTTCTTACCTGAGTTCCATTATTACATGTTGTCTCAAGATCTTGCTTGGGTAAGGGAACTGGGCACTGAGAACTACTTCCATTACAGAAAGACTCCCCTGATAAAGAAATTTCAATCAAAAAATTATTATTATTATTCTGTTAAAGTACTTTTGGAACTACTAAAAGTAGCTCCATTTGAAACATAATAAATCCAAGGAATAAATTAACTCACCGCTACACTCGGTCTCCTGTTTACATAGACTTCCTCTACTCTTGGGCACAAAATTACAGGATGACTCACAACAGGGTCCTTCGCTGGGACTGCATGTCTTCAAGGGCTTTCGTCGGCAACCTTGTGCGTTGGCATTGGCCTGTCTGTCCTCGGCGCTAATTTGTCGAGGATAACAACAATTCTCGGCACACTCTTCATAATTATATCCACAATCACATTCTTCTCCCTCCTCCACAATCTTATTTCCACAGAATGTTCCATTTGTGGCTGCAATTCAAACACAAAATAAAATAAATCATGTTTGTAAATTTTTCAGACTTTTAGACGTCACATGAAAATTGTCTTAAATATTTTTCTTACCAATGAAACAATTTTGCTTTTTAGTGTCGTGGATAATGGCATCGAGAACGGATGAAATATTGTTGACTGAACACTCTGAAAATTTTGAGTTGTTAGGTCTGTCACCACTAGTGGCTGATGCAAACATGATGTAATTTCCATCCGACCCACCTGGTCGACATTTGGATGGATAATCGTGCTGAAAAATTAACAAAAACACACAATTTAGTATTGAGGATGGCTACTTCTTCGTATACGTTACAGTTCAAATAATTTTTGTACTCACCGGTGAGCCAAAATTGTGTCCAATCTCATGAGCAAGTGTTAACTGGGACACTTTGGGCGGAACACGACTATTGTAATTCACAAATGTTATGATGCCCGTATTTAGACTCCGTTTGGTTGATTGATAAACTCCAGCAATTGTTTCAGTGTACGTTTTGTACTTTTCGCACACTCCTCCTGACGCACCTGTAATTTTGTACAGAAAATGTTAATTAGGACATATTTTGCAAGATTGACATTCTCTATAGGTGTATGGAAATTCAGTTTCTACAAAAAAAAATTTACCCGATGCAGAGGCAACCCATGCTAGTCCTAAAGTACCGCCGGTAAAATCTCTGTAGGTGAAGACATAAGCAAGGCAGAATGCTTCATGATCTGACAACGAATGCAGATTGAGAAAGTTGCTCACATCGATGTTTTCTATACAAAACAAATTCTTCTCTCCCCTAAAATCTTGTTTGCAAGCTTTATCAGTATCAATCTGTAACAAAAATATGAATTATTTTTTATAAGAGAACAATAAGAATGTAGAATTTGTATTTTATTAAAAAGTGTTTTTTACAACAAACCTTAATCCGTTGGACTTCAAATCTAATGTTCTTGTATAATTCTTTGCTGCCATTGAACAAAGTATTTGAATAGATATGATTGACAGCCTTGACATGCTGTGCAATGAGAGAGAGAATTTCTTCCCTGATTTTTGTTTCGTCATTTGTTCGCTCCTATAAAAATTTAAAGATTCCATTATCTCAAAATTTCCACTTTTATATGCTCATATCGAGTGTCAAGACATTCACAATATCAGAGAGTTGAGACATGTACCTGCTCAGAAATGTGCTTCCAAAGCAAAGGATCAGTTTGGATGGAAAGATGACAAGTTGTTTTGGATGTGATTCCACTTTTTAAAGCTCTTCTTCCTCGACTACTCTCTTCGGAGAAGGTATTGAAACCACCACTTCCACCATAATGAGGATACGCAAAACTGAGATTCCTAGGCTGTGGAACATTGGCCTCTTTGGAATACTTGGCAAATGCATGGTTATGGTCATGGTCGAAGTCTGTTGATCTAGATGACAAGGGGTAGTCGTTGAAGTTGGACGTTAATTTCTCTGCCGTTGGCCCCTCTCTATGCATTGGTTTTGACTTCGGGTGCTGTAACTCAGGAAGGTCCTCCGCAGCAGAATTTTGAATTGACTCCATCCACTCCATTATCTCCTGAGTGATTCCACAACCTTTAGCATGCCCTGTGAAATACAATTTAGAAACATCATCAATTTCATCATCCAAATTATTTACTCTTTTTAAAGAAAATATTACAATTTTTTAAATTTATTGCTCACCAGTTCGCATGGACTCTGTTTTTATTGAATGTTCATGAAAAACAAAATAAGAGTCAATGTTACATCAAAGACATTTACACAAACTTTCTAATTCATCATTTTTTATATAATGTAGTTAGCTAGATTCTTTCAAAATCCCCCAATAAAATCTCCCATGAATAAAATCTCCCAATAATTTCTCTATTCATTTTTGTACAGATTCCCTTTCTAAAATATCATGGCTTATCAAAGAAAAATCTTTTATAGAATTCTACTATTCTCATCCCATTTGGAAATTGACGTGATTAAATTATTATTTCTGTTTCAGACAAAATATCAAAACAAAATGATTAAAGATTTGTGAACCACACACAAATTTGATACCTCATACCACTCTTTCATCAATTGATGATTCCATGAACCCAGCTCAGCTCATTCCCTACTCTAATTCAGCCCGATTCCTTTGTGTGAACACAGCTTTTCCTCATATTATAAATACAAACGTAGCATTAAGTAGTAGTGTATAATGACCTAGGTTTGTTTGACAGTTTCATTCGGTCTATTGTCACACACAATGAATAAGTTCCCCCTTCTCTCCACACCCACACACATAAACAACATACCTATTATATCCTCTGAAAGGGGATTTTCAATTAATAACAATTTCCTTCTATTACACATCGTATAGAGTATGGTATTTTAGAATCTATACGTACCATAAGGGTCATGGACATCTTTATCAGCATATATCACAGAATGAAGGCTTGCATTTGTACTAGTAGGAAGATTGTATTTGTTGGCTCTCTCCACATAGTATGTCCCATCCGGAGTGATGATCTTCCCATCAAATACTCCGTCTTGAATTGAGCCAAACACATTACTCTCGGCCACACCTGTAAACAAAGCAATAGTCAAAATGTTGTCATTTAAACAGAGCCACCACCCCGGACACCCCAAACTTAACTTTATGCCATTTCCCATACGCACACACAACACACACATCCTCTCTTTTCCTGCCATGGCATCCATACATTACTCTATCCCCCATCCATTCTGCCCACTTCACATAAAGCCCCAGCGAGACCATCTTGTGGTCCGGCCGTCCGCTAGTGTCACTCTTAGTTTATATGACACGTAACACTACTATCATGGGAGGTTGGCAAAAATGTCAGGGAGTGTAAGAATAAACAACATTCATTTCCCTCTTCCACACACACACTCCACTCTTATATTTACAGTATTAAAGAGAGAGAGATCCAAAACTAAGACCTTCTAAATGGCCAGCGTAGAGATGGGAAGTGTCGAAGGGCTCCCCTTGGAGAGTTCCATCTCCCTCCACGTGTAAATTGTGGCTAAACACACTCGTGTCCCGCTTCAGTCTTAGACTAAACTTTCTTTGATGGGCAGTAAATGCTAAATGGACAGTGGGCTCTTCGTCTGTTGGGGTGGCTGGAGCCCATCTTTTAACTCTCATGTGTCGTTCATGAAGGTCGGCTGGATCATAGTCCAACGATTCATAGTGGTGAATGTACTCGCTAAGTCTTGTCGCTATAAAAAAAAGAAAACAACAACTTGGTTAGTTATATTATACATTACATATACACACAGAACAGTACACTTTCTTCTTCTGTACTATTATGATTTACGTTATCCTTAAGAGGAGAACTCATAAAAAGGGAAGACATGAATCTTATCAGAACTACTGGCGATGGGAATTTTTCTTATATATATAGGTACACAATGTATAAAACATAAAGGAAAGGTAACACTTGGTCCGAAACAGATGATAGTCATATTAAAACAGATATCACCCCCGTTCATAATACTCATTTTTTTTCTTCTTCATATCATTATTCGTGTCTCTACGACTTATTTTAATTGCAAAAACTGTCCTCAGAACCAACAAACAACAGCCTAGTCAAACGGGATGAGAGAAAAGTGTACCACATCCACTTCATTTTCACTATAAATGGATTGTTTGGTGGAGGTAATCCTAGATAACATAATATGTAGAAGACAGGACAGTCAATAACATTAACTTCTTGGAATTTTTTTTGTGTACAGTCATAATCTCGAAAATCTTAATTGACTTTGGTCATAATAAATGAACCACATCAATCTACCTTGATAAACTGTGTGTGAAATAATGAGTGTCCCCTATAACTGTGAAATTAAGAGAGGGAGAGAGGGAGAAAACATTAACATTTTTTGTTAAATAAACGGCTAGTTTAGTATTATCAACGTAAGATAGAGAAAAAGTGGTATTTCTTTTAAAACTGGCTTCATATCAACATCAACCCACACACAAGTAACAAGAAAAATATAGTAAACTGTCACATTTAATTTGATTTGTGGGATATGAGAGCTTCAAATCAACAATAAAAAAGGGTTTATGAGTATTACTTAATCACTAGAAATTAACAGAATATAGACCAATAGAAAAATTTCCCCTCCACTTCGTGGTTATTATACATTCAAGTGAATCAGAATGTGCTTCGTCACTGCTCTCTTTCTCTCTTCAAACCAATTTTGAGTGAAACTACAGGACAAGAAGCTCTTACACAGAGAGAGAGAGAGATACATTTCAAAACAATAACCACCTCAATGAATCTTGAGAAATATGTAGCATAGAATAATCACTCTTCACCACCACCACAAACCTAAATTATATAATGTCATATTGTCAACATGAAACAAAAAAAGAAAAGGGAAGAGAGAGAAAAATGTGTAGAAATGCTTGTCATTCTTTTTCCCCTAGTAATACCATTGCTTCATTAAACTATCTCACTGTCTACACTAACTAAACTCTTTTTTTGTCAAATGACTACTCTCAAATGTGTAATAAACATTACGTACCCTACAACTGGGACACGGAGAAACAAGAACAGAAACACACTTGATCCTCTCAACATGTACGAACATTTGTTTGATGCATTTGTCAACGGTTACAAAAATTACCAACTTAAAATACGCACAAAACAGCGAAAATAACCACAAACTCATTCTACATTCAATAGACTAGATTGTTGTTCCCTGAAGTTGAAACACAATTAAAGATTAAAAGTTACGATTAAAATCTACAGTTTGTCTCACGACTTGGAAAAATAAGTCCAGACTAGTCTCTCAAAAAATTACAATTGAAAAGGAATTTTTTTTCTCTAAGAGAGTGAAAACATCTGCACATTTAGAAGTAGTTGAGCCACAAGGATAATATTACAGAATATATTCGTTCCGTTCCTACACATTTGACGACGAGACGGTGGTTAAATTGTAAAAAACATTTGTATAAATCAACAAAGTTGACAACTAATATGTGTGTAGATATACGCATCCGCTTCAACGTCATTAGAATGGTCCATTGAACTAAAAACTTATTCCTACGCCTGGTTTATTTTTACTTATACATTTCCCTACAGCCTTCACGCAAAACAACACACAAGCACACCCAGTCAGTCTGAACCAGTGCATGGCATGTTGTACACATTAGAATATGCACACTGTCAACCTTTCAGTACACATCACATACCAATGAATCTAAGTGTTAGTTCTTCAACAAACCTTCACTGTCTCTTCCACATTACAACCACCTTTCTCAAATATCCCAAAATGCACTGTATTCAACGACACATGACAAAAATACGTATAGCTTCTTTCTCTTTGTAATCTACGATTTTTTATTCCTCTTCTGACAATCAAAATGGATCTACTCGGGCTTTTTCAATCGTACGCATCAACGGAATCTATACGTGTACACACTTCCAAACACACACAAGTTCTCACGAAGGGATATCGTCCTTGGGAAAAGTGTTGTCTAAAATTCACAACCCAAGAATTTCATGTAGATAATAAGCTTAAATTTATTTAATTTACTTCTTCTTTTTGTGGAGAATTGAACAATTTTTTTAATCATGTAAAAATAACTTCCTCAACTGTATATGTGTATTTTGTGTAGACTACTGTGTACTGCGTGTGTGTCAAATTAGATACATTAAATTCCTTAATTTAGAGGAGTAGCAGGAAAAGGATTTAGAAGAATAAACTGAGTACCGCTACATACAGTGCAAAAGTCATGATAACTAATAATACAAGAGGAGGAAAGGAGAACTCTTGTAAGTTCTTTAACACCTTATAATAATAAACAAAATGGTAGGGAGACGTGCGATTTGTCCGAGGAAATATGTAGACAACTGAATGGTAGGAGGAATAAATGAGCCATCCTAAACATACATAATAGACACTACACACACACACACTCAGTACATACACAAAAGGGAAGGACAATACAATGGTAATGGGATAGTGCAACCAAATATCTTTTACCAGTTAAAAAAAGCACAGATATTTTAATTTTTAATCACAGCTCTCTTCTCTTTCTACTCTACTGAGTCATGCTGGCTCTTCTCCTCCCACGATTATACACTCCGTGTTCTGTGGAAGAGTAAATAATAATATAAATTCCTCTCTCTCTACACAGTCTACACACACACGCTAATACATAGTATTTCGTTTTTGTTCCGTGCAACCTGCAAAACCACGGTGCATTAACCCTGACTTCTCTACTCTGACTCTGCGGGAATCAGCAATGACTTCCTTCCAAGCTTGAAACATTTCAGATTTTTATCAACCACCCTATCAACATCAGCTTATTAGTTTTTTCCCTGGGCTGAGAGAGAACAGCTGTTTTTCTCTCTCTCATCCTTCCCAAGTCTGTCTGTGGAGGATCCACATTTAACTCTCTTTGTTCTTTAATTTCTGACTAGCAGGATATGCTTTAATTTATTTTAAAACCTCCATTTCTTTATACTACATAACATAGGAAATCAATTACTGCTAAAAGTGGAAAATTTTGTCTTTTCATCCTAATTTAAATATGAAATTATGAGACTATGTTATTATATCATTTTCCTTGCAAATTGGTGTACTCAACTCAATGACTTTTGAATCTCAAGTCGTCAACATTGACGTAACCTGTTAGGATTTAATTTTTTAAAAAAAACATTTCATTAGAAGGAATGTGGATACTTATCAAGTTAATCAACTGCATCTAGACAAGACTGCAATTAAAATAATTGTGCATTGTACACCACACACACAGTACACAACTACAGTCTCATGTCTGTCTTTACATTGCATATTAATTGTGTCTCATTCATGAAGTTAGTTACTTACAACAAATGAACATCACTCTCTCTCTATCTCTCAATTTTGCAGTGCAAAAAAATGTTGAATAAAATGAATGCATTTGTGTACAATTAAAAATTACACACGCCATCACAACAACAACAACAACAACAACAACAACAACAACAATAATAACAAAGCAATTCAAATACCTTCAACTTTACTCATAAATAAAAATTCGAGAATACAGAGGGGTGCAGAAAAATCAATTCATCTTTACAGTTGAAGTTCTGCACGAAATCTACTTTTTCGCAAAATTAATCTTTCTCCTGTCCTCCGTCTCCATTTATGTTTTATTCTTGCGGACAAAACTTAAAGTTAACAAAGCTACTCACTGCCCCCATCTTGGGAATTGAATTCATTAACTTGGAAATGTTAACCAAAACTTTGTACACCGCTACCACTACAAATAATATGTGCATGAAGTCTTTCCACCTCTTTAGGTCTCAACTTAGTCTCAACTAAGCACGTCATATTGTAATAATCTCTTTCGCTTTTGAATTTTCTTTTTTGCCATTCCAAGAAATTCAAAATCCTTCCCTCTACCCTCCAATATTAATTTATGTGCAATTACAATTAGGTGTATACCAATTTTAATCCATCATCACACATATGTAGCTAGCAAAAGAAGAAGGACCAACTCTGAGGAAATTGTAAGTAAAATCCAGTCATTTCAAAATAAATGATCACTTGAAATTTGTACTTTTGTTCAACTCAACCAAAATTAAGAACACTCCCCATTCACAATCGCTTCGTTCCTCAAATCGGTCTGACATATTTTGTCCCACGTACAGTTTTATCTTCAAACACAAAGTCCATTTAGAGAGAGATAGGGATAGACCATGAATTTCCCTTAGCTCACCTCAAGCTCATTAACGTGTACCTTATGTGAGAGATCTTTACGTGTGTTGGAAATCTCGTCATGGTTATTTGCATAAAACCCATTCTGTAGTCTCTCTCCCATGTCCCTTCTGTGTGTGTATGCGTTCTCCTGTAGTCAAGAGTAGTCGTGTCATTTTGGGGAATGAGCAAAAAGAACTAGGTCAAACAAAATGCCACCACAACTAACAATAACCAAGCCACGAACAAAAATCCTGACAATGCCATTCTCCTCCTCTCGTTTAAATATATGAGCTTCTTTCCTCTCCACCTCCTGTCGTAATAACACATTCAAATAGCAAATTATACAAATTTTTACATTCCAAAAAAATGCTCATTGCTCTAAACACAAATTTCACTTTCGGATTTTCTCATTCACGTTTCTCTTCTCCGTAAATGCATGTAATGTACCCATCACACGTAAAATGGGGAAAAATGAATTTTTTTGGTGTGAAAATAACTCGCAGTAAACACACAATTTATTTCACTCTCTCTCTCCATCCACACGTATTATACGTATACAGATGGGAGAGCAAGAAATGAAATTCAACGATGAGTGCATTGACAGTGAGCCGTTTTTACAGTATTTCCAGAGAAGTAAAAAATGCATATATTGCAGATGGAAAAAATAGGTGATTTACCCAACTCTGTTGACTGACTGTAGAAAATAAGATGTGAAATAGTGTCAAAAACCTCCTCCGCCATCATGTACGTGTATCAATATAATTTCCACATTCAGAGATCCTCCTCATACTTTTGTGTTATGTCTACATTACATATGAAGACATTTAGCATACCAACCATAACACATCCTCTCTACCGCACAACTTCGAATACCAGTCCAAGATTTATCCCGAAATTTTAATGCAAGGGAAAAACCCGGTTGAAAACTGTTTTCATTCCTTGTTCTTTCAGCTAA
>WJFB01001338.1:0-33158 GCA_009870185.1 Pygmarrhopalites habei | reverse complement strand
GTGGGGCGGAGTGATGCAACATTAAAGTTAATTAAATAGGCATTTAAATATTTTTTAAAAATCTAAAACGTCGGTATATGATAGATTGAATGGTCTAGTATTTTATCCGAAACATTTTAGACAAAAATTCGAAATCATATCCGACTAAGGTCTGAAACGCTAGGTAGGGAACGAGTCATGATAGTGGTCAACTCATGATCATGATGAGCTCTCAGTATAATTGTCAAGTTTCTCTCTCTCTCTTCACATTGTTCCTGTCTGAATCGGACAGCTTTTTTGCATTATGTACAGACAGCATTTGCATGTTTTTCCTTAGGTCCGTAATTACACGTGTGTGGAAGGTACTACAAAATCCTCCAAGTCGTAGGTCGGTACATCGTGTGTGTGTGTGTAGAAATTACATAAACCTGTTCACATCACGAAGAGGGCTAATCACGTTGATACTGAATGTACTCAAGACACAAAGATACCATCTTTCATTCATTAAGCCTTAATCCAGGTTTCATCATTTTAAGTGTGTGATCATCTCCTCCTACTCCTTCCACTCATTCATCCATGTTTCATTTTGACTCTCAAAAACCTCGAGTGAATGTACATTTTTGCAAAATCAAAATATGTCTTAAAAAGAGGGTTATTTTTAATTTAATGGCTTGTTAGGAGAACATTTTAAAAAATGGAATATTTATTCTTCCTCCTCCTCCTCCATCTCCATATTATTTATGATGTGAGAAAACTGTGTGGTTTTGCAAAATGAGTCTCTCTCTCTCACAAAAATGGTTGGGGCTATGTTGGAATAATAATTATGAAAATGGATGCGTGTGTGTACATTCCGCTGGTCGTTTCGTGGGAGTTAATATTTGAGAATTATGCCAAAAATTCATTATGACATGGATAGGGGACGAGGGAGTAATTGTTGTGAGGTTTTGAATTTGTATTTATTATTATGACGGTGGTTATTTGGGCCACTCTCCTGTCTCTTTTGTTCTGTGGATACTAGAGGTGACTCTGGAAATGGGCAATCAGAGTAAAGAGAAGAAAAGACTCATCTTTGAGATTTACAACATTCATTTTTGAAAACGTACCGTTCCATACTGTCAACGTCGTATGTAGTACGTAATGTGTGTCTACCTGAGTTAAAGTAGCTGCTCGTGGGCGAGGTTCTTAATTATCCACTCTTGTAATCTCTTCTGGGTGACTCAGTTATTATTATGAAGGCAGAAGACACAAATGCGAACACACACTACACAAACCATTGAATGAGAAAATTACACTTAACGTTGCTCAAATTATCAAAGTTGTGTGTGTGTGTGTGCCCCTCATTTCACCTCCGAGTTTTATTATGACTTTGCCCATTTCCCTTCAGTCTCAGTTGTCAGCTCATGAATTTTTTTAATTTTGTCAACGATCCTTCACTCCACATTCTCCCAATGGCTGACCACATGAGACCATGCGTTGTGTAATTTGAGTAAAATGTGTATAAATCTTACACATGTATTCTTAAAAAATAGACACGATTTTTTGAATACATAAATTAGGGCTCCCAATCAAATTTAGAGTATGAGAACATGAGAAAAATATTCTTCATCATCAACTTTCATTTTGAAAGGAACTGTCGACAAACACTTTCCATTCCAATATTTACTAACTCATTTTTTTCATTTCCACCTATGACTTTTGGCCTCAGAAACACGGATGCTCCGTGTTTTTTCTTCATGTTGCTTCCACACACAGACACACATTCTATTTAATTTTGTGTATGTATTCAATTGTGAAAAAAGTGTATTGCTATAATAATAAATAATTCTTTTAATCTAGAGATAAATCGCAGTGTCGGTACTTTAAGTTGTACCTTTAACTATGTGAAATTTACATGGTTTCCCCATGTGTTAAATATCCTGCATTTTAATAAAACCCCCGTCTCCTCCGCCTCTCTCTCTGTAATGACAGACAGGTACAGTCTATAATTATTATGAAGAATTCTAAAATGGTCAATAGAAATCTAAGTGAGTCATCAGTCTGTCGGAAATTACAAATTTTTTTCCTCTCTCTCTCTTTCCTTTACTACACTCACTAGTCAATCTAACTTACTCGCTCCACATCGACATGAGAAAACTTTATCAAGACATCTTTATAATTTGAATAGAAACCTTCTATTTCTACTAAACTCCATATACTACCGCACACCCTCTACACTCCCATCTTGTTCTTGCACTTTTTTTGCAAGGAGTGATTAAAGGATGTACGATAGTAAAGGAAAGTAGTTGTAGTTTTTAGTTTGAAGGAGGCTCAACATATTGTGATTTTGGCAATCTCATTCCATTTTTTTAAAGTCAAGTTTTAACAAGGAAATATGTTTTGTACTCATAATTAAAGCACATTCTTTACTTCTGAAGATCCGCTATAGTTAAATTACAATACTTCCTCCATATGTATGTACAGGGTGTGTATAAATAGATTCAAATATCACTCTATTCAGTTCACATGAGAATCATGGGATACATGTACCATATACTACAGGACATTGTGTATAATAATAATGATACAACAACAACAACAACAACATTTTTCAGTCTACTCATTCTCATCGTTCATGTCAATGGATTTATTGTACAATCGAAGAGACTACTAATTTTTAATTGTGATAATACCGGAAATGCACACGAGGGAAAAAGAATCACATGCAAAGTTTGTAGAATTAAAATAGTATAAGGGGAAAAAGGAACTTTGTCATCTTTCCTTGTTCCTTCCCTTTAGTAGGAGACTACATAACGCTTCAAACTCTAATGTACTCACACAGCATATACAGAAAGGAAAGATAAGACACACTGTGTGTGTACTAGTACAATCTTCTGTTAATCTCCTTGCAAATAAATGTAATGCAAATGACGTCCATCACACTTTAACGACAGAAGCATCTTCCAAGTCAAGACGACATGTTCTTGGATTATGGACGTACGATCAGGATTATGTGTGTGTGGTACAGTAAGGATGATGGTTATTTGTGTGTAGGTGGGTTAAGAACTTGAGATTCATCTTGTATTATTTTCAACTCTCGTACGGTCCATATAATTTTACCATTCTTTAAAAGAATTTCTTTTGCATTTTTGTTCAAAGAAAGAGGAGGCCTCAGAGTTGGTTCCAAAAATACCCCGAGTTTTTTATGTTTAGATTTTTTTGACACCTCACACAAATGTCCCTTATGTTTTTATTATACTATTTTCCAAAAATATTTTTCCTTCAAAATCCAAAATATCCATTGACATTAAAAGCACTGG
This sequence comes from Pygmarrhopalites habei, assembly GCA_009870185.1. Lineage (NCBI taxonomy): Eukaryota > Metazoa > Arthropoda > Collembola > Symphypleona > Arrhopalitidae > Pygmarrhopalites > Pygmarrhopalites habei. The sequence continues at coordinate 29,883 of WJFB01001338.1, read as the reverse complement.
GGGGTTTTCTCAACACTGTCTCTACCAGACTACATGAGTAGAGAGGAGAATACTTTACAGCCTTTTTGAGTTGTAGTGTATAAATAATGTAACCTGGGGGTAATACCAAATTACAGATACATGTACTCATGTACCTATATCTTTGGAGGTCTTTGCTCCTTACTGTCTTCCATATTGTCTGTGAAGATATGGAGTGAGTGATTGTAAAGTTCTCTTCTCACTTTCATCATACAAGATTGCCATATAGTAAATCCAAAGATGATGGACCAGGACTGTGCTATCCTGTTTTTCCCATTACGTATGATACGTATGGGAGATTGAAGGATCTGTGTCTGTCCATAGGTATACTATGTTCATTGACTATTGACTTTTGTGTAAGGACAAGCCTTCATTCTCCCTTGTAAACCACATCTTTGTCATGGTAGAATTTCCAGCTATTTGGAATCAAATACAAGTTGAAGGATAATAATTATACTTTTGCATTGTCTTGTCTCATCATCCTTGCGTCTTGTCTAAACATGTTACACACAAAAGTGGAGATATTCTTTTCGGTTATATAACAATAGCACATCCAAAACAACAACGTCCACACACACCTTTATCCTCAAAAGTTACTGAAAATGTCCATTTTTTTCTTCTTGGGGGAGAGAGAAGAAAACCGCAAGGCATAAAAAAGACTGCAAACTTTGTAAACTCCTCAGTTCGAGGGTACATACTACAATATGTGTTAGGAGTCCATCAAAAGATGTTGAAAAGATACAACACATGAGCTGAAAATTTGTTTTGTTCCTTGCAAATTGCATTTACCTGGTAAGGTGCACATTGTACACATCCCCTACTGTACACAGAGATTACTCTCTGTTAACAGAGAGTATACAGGAGTCAAGGCTAAAGGGAAGCCAAATGAGTAAATTGTGTACGAAAATAAATGGATTTTTTGGGAGGTTCCTCGCAGTCTAGTGTGAAGGAGGAGGAATAGGAATGGGTGAAACAAAGTGTACTTACATGTAGCTGTAATATCATGAAATTAATCTTGAATCATACGAGCAAAAATTTTTGCAACCTGGTCTATACTTTTAAAATGTAGTGTCCATATGGTGTACAGTGTACACAAAGTATTAATGCACTTAATGAGGGTGTCATATGGAAGGCTAGTCATTGTTGTGTAATTATTGAATAGATAATTATACTGTCGACACAAAAAATGGGGTACGAATATCCACGAATAATAATGCAATTTCTTAAAGACTTTGTCAAAGATGCCCAGCCACTATAGAGAGAAGTAAAATATGTGTGTGAGTTTGTACGATTACCGTCTGATGTGCAACTTTAAATGCAATTTAGATTAGCTACAAGGAACTAACGAGTGCTCTAAACTGTGTTTACTTTTGTACGACGGACGCTTGGATGCAATGCAAATTTTTTGAGAAACGAAATCGACATGTGACATCACTAACGATTCGTTAGTAACAATGCACTCTCTGAGTTGTAAAGTAAAATTAGGGGGAAGTAGACACAAACTGTCGTTAGAATAATTGTGAATGATGACATGAAAACTGCCCTGTATGTGCTTTTCCCATTAGTTTGTCAAGTTACGGTAATTCTCAGGAAGAATTTAGAAGGTATTTATAACAAATTAACTTGAGGACAATTATTTGGCTTCTTGTTCCTTCCTTGACTCTATGAAACAACTAACAAATTTTCCTACTAATTCCTTGCAAACAAACCAAATTAATTGCAACTGTCAAGTTCAATGTGCTAAACTTGGATGAGGTAAATCCAGCGTTTGTGATTCCACGTTTACACTATATAATTTGTCTATGCTTCCGTCAAATCAGACTCAAGAACAAAAAAGTACCATTCATTAATGGATAAATAATTTTTTCAACATTTCTGTAGGGAAAAATATAGACAAGACAAGAGAGAAACTATTCCTTTGTCAATATTTTCCCTCGTAAAAAGTGCATTTACCTAATTTTTTTCCTTTACAAAAAGTATACATGTCTCATTTGAAAATAACATTAAATAACATTTTGTTTTTTTGGGGGGATTATTGCAATCAACACTGAGCACGCTCTTTTTATCTCATTTTACACATGACCGGTAACAGATAAAAGAGTAAATAACTCGTATGAAGAGATGAGACGAGATAGACCATTCACAAGAAGAAAAAAAAATTCCCCCCAAAAAAACAACAACAATTCTACTTACATAGCAGCATAATAATAATGCTAAAAATTTTTTTATAATCATATTATGCATGTCATAATAATTTTTGAGTGAGTGTCTTACGTGTGTGTATTTTTTTGCACGTTGATTCAGTTTCTTGCATTCCTCTCCTCCTTCTCTCTCTCTCTTTCTCTCCACCATCTTTGCATGCATTACAAATAATGTGATTGAGAGATTAGAGTTTTTGCATTCAAATTTGGTAATTTTTTTCCACTCTGGTGCTTCTTCTTCTCCTAGTTCACTAATTACAGTATTTATAAGAGCAAAAATATTTTCCATGTCTCTCTCTCTCTCATCTTACTCAATACATCAAAAATAAAATTGTGGATGCAATAATTTACAAGTTGCAGTTCCTCACTCTCCCATTTCCCTCTACACACACACGACAACAACAACAACAACAAACAAAAGGAACAACGGTCCTCCTCCTTCAACTTTGTAGAGTATGGCAATAACTATTTATTGTATGTTACCACGACCAGACACTGGATTCATGTTGGTCGTAAATTCCCCCATTTTAAACTGTCCACGCTCTACTGCCTGTTTGGGTGAAGAAACTACTTGCAAATAATTGTAGTTAGTTCTGGATTACCATCCAATTAAAGTTGATGACAGGTACAGGTAGGGTAGGGTGTGTATGTACACACAGCACATGGATTAGTGCATGTAGGATGATGATGATAAAGATAGAAGTTTTCATAATAATTGTGGAGTGTGTGCGGTTGAAAATAGGAATTCCCATTGACATTAAAATGTGACGTGTGTCAATGTTAAGGAATGCTCAAGTGGGATTCTTCATTAAATTAGCCAAAATTTATTATAGGAAGTGGATCGATATGTGGTTAAAGGTGTGAAATACACACGAGTCTGCACCCCAACACTTTTGACATGATTATGACCACCTTTCACTCATTATATCGGTCAAATCGACAGTACATACTCTATAGAGAAAAAGTGTGTACCCTCATGTCCGGATACTTTGTACCTAAAATTATCATGTTTATTTATGTACTTTGTGCCTAATCAGACACATTACATATTACTAAAATGTTCTGTCGAACAGGATGTTTTTAATATTTTATTTTTGTAAAGAAATAAATATGCAATTCACTCATGGACTACACTTGTCTATAATTATTCAGCATCATGATGGAAAAGTACATATCAATTTTTTGGCATACATCCAAGTACATAATGTAGTATTTAGTCTACTTTTTAAATGCTTTCATTTTCAATTCCAGTGTGTAATAATACCCATAGTAGTAAGTAAATGATAGAGACTGACTGAGTGGCCAGTCTCAAATTGAGACTCTCAATGATCACGGACACTGAACCGGAAAACTTTTATCTTATCATTCACAACTAAATACACACACAGTTACATACTTTTAATGTACACACACACAAGAGTTTAAATGCTCTTCATACAACCTGTAATAGAAATTTCTCATTGTACATAATTGACATGGTGGTTGACTATTCAATTTAAACGCGTGCTTCAATTCAGAAAGGTTAGCAGATGCTCCTGTGTCTTCTTTTGTGTATGTCTACATAATTGTTCCTATTGTCCATACACACTTTGTCACCAGGAACTTTTGGTTGAGTTCTTCATTTAAATGTGACAGCCAGGCACTCTCAATCACACACACACACACATACAATTTAGATTAAATGATCATTGTTCTTGTTCAGCGGCTAACAAAATTCTATATAATTTTATTTTCTTTGCAATTTTACTGTGAAAATTTCTCTTCAAATGTTTTGTTTACATTTTTTCTACCCATTTACGTACATCCCTTCTTGTAAAAGATACCAACAAGATGATATTACGTATTGTGTGACTTTTTTCCGTCTCTCTTTTACCAAATATGAAAGTCAAAGAGCAGGATAATTATAAAGTGAGTGAAAATATAGAAGAATAAAGTAAAAGTAAGTGCAGGACTCAAGTACACTCCAGATAGTTTTGCTATCTGTTAATTAATTCATTCTCTCTCTCTTGGTATATTTAGTAGATCAAGGTAACTCCACATGTGTGTTTGGATATATGTACTAAACTACTAACCACCTGTACAAAAATATGCATGTATTTTTTCGCGACAAGTGTGCAAAAGTATGTCAACGACTGACTACATATGTAATATGTATTTTACAAGTCTTTGGACTCATATTGACATATGATATCCTCATGTATGTATCAAACACAAGTTCAAGTTTAACTCTAGGAAAGAGGATATCTACAGAGACTACAAGTGCGTGTGTGTGTGTGGGGTTGTGTCATCAGAGAGTAGGTACGTGAAATTTTCACTAATTTTTCTTCACTCATCAGTTAACTCGTGGACGTGGGACGTGGTGTCAATCTGAGATTTCCCTCTCAATTTCCTTTAGTTTTAAACTCGAAATTAATTCCAATTGTGATTAGTCTTTGAACCAGTGTCAAAGGAGAAAGCACACACGGACACGGACACATTGACAATCAAAATACATACAAGGGTAAGGGAATTTTTTTTGTCATTTTGGAATTAACATTTCATTGCTTACTCTCACTATTAATAGGCCAAGATTATTAATAGAATTATAATAAATACATCCAATATCCTTCATGCAGTACTTTATGTAGACAACTCAAAAAAATTTGGGAAATACATTCAGTGGAAGCTTAGGCATTTCTAAGTAATGGCCTTACAATAGAACGATGTGTGTTATTAGTGCAAAAATTTATTTAGTGCATTATTGGAAGGATTCTATAGGCTTTAATGGGGGATACCCTCTTCACTTGTTTTCTCATACACACTATGTATGTACTATATAAGCGATAACCGACAGAAAGTGGATTTTCATGGATCATCTGCATAATTAATTATTAATGTGAGGATAAAGAGAGAGACAGAGGTTATTTTGCTGTACTCTGAGAACGTGACATGGTCATGTTGTGTGAGTTAAAAGCATTAACTGCGAATTGTTGCTTTGTACATGTTAGTCCTCCCCCTCCTTTCAGCAAAACTAGCAAAAGCAAAGCGAAACAGCTTTGCAAACTTCAGTACTCGAGTGTGCGTATTTGGAGGTTGAGCTCGGATCAGCTGGCTCTCAAATATGAAAATTATCCGAAATTTCTCAAATTCTGTGTGTATGACTGTGACATATTTTTTTATATTTTAATCCACCTCCACCCATTTATTGTGTTAGCAAGTTCATTTTGTTTTTATTTTGAGTGTGTGTGACGTCAAGGGATAGTCAACAAATAATCAACAAAGTGTGTGCACATTTCTCTTTATTTTGTGACAACTTTGCAATTTACAAAAAATAACATTTTGCAAAATATTTTTGAGCATATGCTCAGTTCCAGATTAATTTATTTTTATTTTCATTTTGACTCTTACTTGTATTCTTTGAAGGATCCAAGACACGTTGACACTGTGACTTACAGTTTGTGTGACCAGCAACAATGTACCGAATTAATAAACAAGATCTAGCTTACAACTTTGAAAATCAGAAGATTGAAAATTGGAATCTTTTGGCAAAGAGGGTAAGAAATTAATTTTTATATTTTATTTAGCTAATTCTATAATACTTTCAAAGTAGAAATTATACGAGTCCGGCTTAAATTCATTTGTTTAGAAATTGCAATGCTAGTCTGTCATTGTCATTCAAATAATGAATGTGGTGTAGTCAATTAAACTGACAAGGGGTTTACAAATTAATTAATCTTGTGAGAGCATGAAGGATGAACAACAGAGGGAAAAGGATAATGTATTTTCATTTTTTATTTAATTATTTCTAAATATTTTTTACACGTTTTCACAAAGAAATTAGTAATTGTGTAAGCCTGATAAGAAGACTTTTTTTTTATTTTTGCTCACACTGACGCATACAGTTCAGCAAAGTTATTATTTGTCTAAAAAGTCTTTTTAACTACATTTATTAGCTTCATGCTGATTTTCATGACTATTTATATCGTCAAAATAATTGTTTCCTGTCACGAATTATTTTAGAGTGCAAAAAAAAGTGAGGTAGAGATAGGGAACGTGCAAAAATTTACAAATTTTTTTTCTGGGATGATGAGCAATTGTTACATGACATGATGTGCTAATACATACATACAATCTAATGTGATAGAGACATGAAAGGCAAGACAAGTAGTTTTAGTAAATAACTGTGTTTTAATTTTCTTTTTTTAATTCAATTAACACTATATACAGTCGTTCGCTTAAATGTAGTGTACATTCAATACATTTATATTAGACAGGTAGCCTGTTAAAGGACACCAACCTTCGGTAAATTATATATACGGTTGAGTGCAAACAGTGTACTTACTTTGTAACAGGATTTCCGTTTATTTGCTTACCTTTTTTTCATTTATTTATTTATTGCACACACACACTGAAACTTTATTAAAGTGTCATCATCATTGTGGCGGGGATGTGAGATGTTCCTTGTCTGTAATTTCATTGTTGTTGTTTCGGGACCGTATTACTACTTTGAACGTCTCTCTTCATCTAAAACTAGACACAGTATGTAATGTATGATACAGAATGTTTCTGACAAACTATCATGAGAGTCAATGACTATGAAACCATCAAAGAAATTCATCGTCACCAACCTTAGCTCCATCATAATAATATTATTAATAATAGTTTAGGACTTGTGAGGCATCGTATTTTTAAATAAATTGTGAAATTTCCAAAATATATTCTATACTTTATGATTCACCTTTTGATGTTTGTGGGAACAACTAACGACTCGTACTTTTTTTTAGAAAGAAAGAAAAGTTAGAGTTTGTTCTCTTTTGTACTCACAAGAATTAAATGTGACCAATTTTATCAAACCGTGTCGTCAGTCTTTTGAATTTGGATTTCTCTGAACACAGCATGCCAATTTAATTTCTTGAAATTCCCATAAGGTTTCTTAAATTTTAACCCCAACAATAGTGTAATCATAATGTGAGATGCACTTACAGTGCCTAGTGTGTGTACACTGTATACAACACAAACGAATTTAAATAAAAGATCTTTGTATGACTGACTTGGGAGAGGAATACACAACAACAACAACAGTAAGAAGAGGAGTAAGTAATGGTAGTAGTAATACATACGAAAATCTTCCAAGATGTAGAGTCAGTTTTATAATTACAATCTTTACTCCATCTCCCTTGCATAGTCTTTTTGTTACGGCTGCTATACTAGCACAATAGAATTTTATTTATTGTGGTAGAGAACTTGTAAATGAATGAGTCTGTTCACCCTGATCGTTATGAGTCCTACGTAATGGCTTTGCTTTTATACCATAGTAATTATTATTACCATTACTGTACTGAGTTCAGAGCACAAAATTTTCCCGAGCTCCTTCATAAAATATGTTTTAATTTCTTTTTTTTCTATAGGGGAAAATGCAAACAACAGCCACAAATGTATTGGAACAGAAACATCACGTGTCACGTGATAAGCGAGGTCAGATTTTGGGACATCTTCGAGGTTTCAGAGGCTGCACTGTTTGGTTCACGGGTGAGTGTATTCAATATTTGACTTCTCCCTTCCCTTGAGAAATAACTTTTGGTTCTATTTTTAAGGTTCACGAGAGTTTTTTTCATCCTCTTTTTATGAAAAAAATATGTTACAGTGTAGTGTGCAGTGAATAGTAGTGAGTTATATAGCCTTACTTTTTGAGAGATGTCAGGAAGAATTTACGTGGGAACATAATTTCATTATGGGAGATGAATTAGACGTAAATTGTTTCAGGCTAGTGATTGATGAACAGAGGCTTGTGGGAGATCTCTATATTATTCAAAAGTTAGCCAGTTTTATGGAAAAATGTGCTAGGAAAACTGTCTTTTCCATGAGGGTATGAAAAGGACTAGAATGTGACTAGAATTAAAAATCAAGGGCTAGAAAAATAAATGCAGTCTTCTCCCCGATTCCTTGTTCACAAAGAACACTCAAATAGTACAAATGATCCAGAATTTTTGTATAAATGATTAGCTACATAATGACATTTGTGTGTCCAGTTATGGACTATGTATAAGCTTCCGATGATAATAATGATGGTTAATTTTAAAGGTCTGAGTGGTGCTGGTAAGACTTCGATCTCGTTTGAATTGGAGGCCTTCTTGGTATCTAAGGGTATTCCCGCCTACGCTCTGGACGGAGATAACGTGCGCTCTGGCCTGAATAAAAATTTGGGATTCTCAAAGGAAGATCGTGAAGAGAATATTAGACGTGTAGCGGAGGTGGCTAAATTATTTGCAGACTCTGGCGTTGTTGTGCTCTGCAGCTTCGTCTCACCATTCCAAAAGGTTTGTGTGTGTGTGAAATTTATTCCATTAAGATGGGCTTTTGGTCAAAAGTGACGTGAAGAGCCTTTCCGTGTCTCCCGTAATTATCAAGGGAAATGCGGTTTTAAAATTAAAGTCTTTAATGTAGGCAATGAGGAAATTGCTTACAGGACAATTTCTGCATACTCAATTTTTTTGATGATGTTTCTTTTTCTTTCTTTTATTTTCCATATGGAATGAATTAGGACAGAGAACTAGCTCGACAAATTCATGAAGATGCACAGCTTCCATTCTTTGAGGTTTTTGTTGACACACCATTGGACGTATGTGAGAAACGTGATACTAAAGGGCTTTACAAAAAAGCTCGTGAGGGCAAAATTAAAGGTTATTGAAATATATCGACACATTTTATTATACTTATCATCATGAAATGTATGAAACAGTCTCATGACTAATCGTAAATTTGAAAATTTGTCATCTTGTAAATTTTATAAATATATTATACGAGAGATGCTTAAGAGTACTCATACTATGTGATATCTAGAGTTTAAATATTTAAGATCCGGTCAGTCGAGGTCATTTTCTGGTCTGGCAAAGTTGGTATGATTGACAAGACTTACTCGATTCCAACAATGCCAACTCGAATATCTTTTGACACTCTAGCTATCGGTAGTATTTTTAAGCATCTCTTTCAAAAACCAAAATTAAGTTGCTACATGGAGGTTTCATTCATTCCTGACATTTGGATCTAAATATTTTAAAAGTATACTGAATGAATTGTTGTTTTCATAATATAGGATTCACAGGGATCGATCAAGTTTACGAGATTCCAACAGAGCCTAATATTGTCGCAAGAACGGTCGGTGCTAGCGTTTCTGAGTGCATGATGCAAGTAGTTAATCTTCTTGTTGATAAGGTTAGTGCTAAGCTTGCCGGAGGCAAATTTTTTGCCATCCTCTCTCTCCTTACGATTGATTGATCGATTTACTTGGTGAACAATGCGTACTGCACATCCTACGCTGGTTTTAAGAATGTGATAATTATATCATAGGGTATGCTTCCAATTGATCTCAAAACCGTTGACCGGGTTGAAGAGTTATTCACTACCAGAACATCAGTGGAATTGAAGGAAGCTATTGAGTCATCACCGCCTCTAGAGATATCTGAAGTTGATCTACAATGGGTCCAAGTATTGTCCGAAGGATGGGCGGCTCCGCTTACAGGCTTTATGCGTGAAGATCAGTATTTACAAGTTAGTATAAATCCAAATGCCTTTGAGACAATGTTTATGTAATGAATGACTGCTATGCATTGCCGGTCATTCTTTTTTTAACAGTGCATTTTTTTGTAACTTTTTTTGCAGGCACTTCATTTTAATACCCTGGGTAAGGTTATTATTTAATTTTATTCAGGTAAGGCCTACTCTGAGGTTTTAATTGTTAATTATTAGTTATTATTCCAATGACAATAATTGATGTCATTGGAAAGTCGTAATGCAATAAACTAAATATGTTACAGAAGTCGTCTGCTATTGTTTAAATTAAATTATTGTCACCTGGACCTTGTAGTATTCTAAAATCTTCCCACAAAGTACTAACACACCGTATACTATTTTTACTTTACTTTTTTTACTGAACTTTAGTTGCCCAGGACCATTTAGTAACGATGCCATTGGCGATAGTCTTACCAATTTTTACGCATGATAAGGAGCGTCTTGAAGGGCACAAAGAAATTTGCCTCTTTTATTGTGGTAAACCAATAGCCCTACTCAAGAACCCAGAGTTTTATGCACATAGAAAGGAAGAACGCTGTGCGAGACAATTTGGAACAACATCACCCAAGCATCCCTACATTAAGGTATTTACGACATGTTTGATCGTATGTTTCATTGGGCCATTTGCTGTTTTACACACATTAAATTCATTTGATTATTTTTTGAACAGTTGATTCTTGGTAGTGGAGAATGGCTTGTTGGGGGTGAATTAGAAGTTTTTGAGAGAATTAGATGGAATGATGGGTTGGACCATTACCGGCTAACGCCAAATGAAATACGTTCAAAAATTAAGGAAGTCGACTCCGATGCAGTATTTGCATTCCAATTAAGAAATCCAATTCATAACGGACACGCACTCCTTATGCAAGTAAGTTGTATTGTTTTTAAAAAAAAGAAATGTCTCAAAATCCTGACGAATAGATTTTTTTTATTATTTACTAAATACAGACTGCCTTTAATTTTGAAAAATGTTATAGGACACTAGGAGAACACTAGAAGAGACTTATGGTTGTCGAAGACCTGTTCTTTTGTTGCATCCACTGGGAGGATGGACAAAAGATGACGATGTTCCTCTACCTGTTAGAATTGAACAACACAAGGCGGTGCTAGAAGAAGGTGTACTAGATGATAAAACAACTATTTTGGCAATTTTTCCATCTCCCATGATGTATGCCGGTCCCACAGAAGTTCAATGGCACGCCAGGTTAGTGTGGATACGTACTTCAAAGCCGAATTCTCAGTATCTGCTCCATTTATAATGAATGAGTAATTTATATTTTTGGATTTCACAGGGCTAGATTGAATGCTGGAGCAAATTTTTATATAGTTGGACGAGATCCGGCTGGCCTGCCTCATCCAGAAATTCCAACAACAGATCTGTTTGATCCAAGTCATGGTTCTCGTGGTGAGTTTTTACTTGATTCAAAATTAGAATACATTATGGGCTAAAAGTAGTGTAGAGTCATAGTTGTGTTTTTCCAAAGAAAAGTACTAATTATTAATTTTTCTTTCTTTCAGTTCTGAAAATGGCACCTGGTCTCCCAGCTCTCGAAATCATTCCCTTCCGAGTAGCGGCCTATGATAAGAAAATTGGGGGCATGTCATTTTTTGACCCAAAAAGAAAGGATGACTTTGAATTTATTTCAGGAACACAAATGCGAAGTAAGTATTTTTTTGTGCATTTTAAGAATATGTACTACTGAACATTTGTTAAAATTTAAATGATTTATTTAGATCTCGCAAGGTCAGCGAAGGATCCTCCAACAGGCTATATGGCACAGAAAGCATGGAACGTTCTTGCAGATTACTACAGAAATCTATCATAAGTCAATTTAATCCAAGATAATCATATCGTACTTCCTATTAATAGAGTATCATTAGATTCAGCAAAAAAGAGCCAATTTACATCGTATCCGAAATACATACTCAGTGCGTTTTTAATTTATTTAAAAAGAAGATCTGCAGTTTGTCGTATATTTTCTTCAACTTGAGACTCTTAATATGTGTACAATTCAGTATAACGATGGTGTTTTTGGGTGACGTTTAATTTTTAAAAAAGAGTAGAGCTCAATAAGAGGATATAATATGTACAATGTATGTTTCTATTGTCAAATTCAGACTAGATCTACCAGTTCTTTCGACATGAACGAAGAAATTATGATTGGAAAATTGTCAGATTTTCTTTTTCCTACAAATTTCGCTTTAAAAGTTTTAAAAAAGAGCCAAATGAGTACTGACAATGGTCCAGCTGTAACGACTCAATGCAAATATTATGATGCCAGCTTTTTTATGATTATATTTGTGTGTGTGTATTTTGTTGGACTAATTTTTTTGGTTAGTCACAGATCATGACTCAAAATACATGGTTTTTTTGTAAGAGTCCTCATCGTAGGTTAAGTTTTTTTTGCAATGGATGAAATTTGTCGGTAAAAGATAGAAATTTTTTGTTACATAAATTTTATGTACTATGAGGAACTGAGAAAAAAATATTTTTACCACGCTTCAAAGCAAAACTGTGTATAAATGGTGGATACGTGTGTAATTTGTCTTGGCTTATTTTAAAGTGATATTTACCAGCCTGTAATTATTTTTAGTCAAAATTATGTCAAATTAATTGCAATATAGTCCGCTACACGTTTTAATCTTTTTTTAATTTATAACCTGTAGTATATTGTTTTGAGAGTTGTTACAAAATCTTGTATGTATTGATGTATGTGTGTGACTGACTGGATACCCATTACATCGATAATGTAACATGGGGAACCTTTGATGTGAAAACTCGTTAAAACGTTCGTGTCACTACATGGAGCACTTACCATTACATCCACAAAGTGTCTACAGTAGAATTAGGGTGAGGCTACAAAAAAAGTTATTTTTATAAATTATTACCAAAGTATGTGAATTCTCAGAATTCGTTTATTACAATCAATATTAGATAAGTTACATTGTATTGATAATCAAAAATTCAAGGATCATGTTGAGTTTTCAAAATATTTTTTTTCCTTTGTAAGTTATAAATAAACGTTGAGCTGTGCAACGTTCGCGAAGCTATTTGATAATTATCTCAAAATGTTAAATTCCAGAGCAAAAAAAATCTAAAAATTAATATTTTGCTCTTCTCAAAACCATCGGAACGTCGAATAAAACATTCATGTAAGCATTGAAAATTAAATATACTGATCTGGAAAACACTTCAATTTTCTCATTGACAAATTCAGTTATAATTTCATATGAAGTTGGCTTATTAATTTCAATTTCTGGAATTGTACTGTTTTGTGAGACCATTTTGGCATCTTGCGTGTCCGCAGTGGCATTCGTGTAAGTGTACATATAGCAGGATGGGGTTGGGCCTAAAAATCCATAAAATCCATGGGTCAAATGACAAATCCACAAGTGACAAATACATGCACATCATAAGGTTAACATACCTATGGTATAAATTCGGTGAAATACCCCGGACGAAATTTGTAAACTCGAGGATGAAGAGTCAGGCAAGAGTGTTATATTAAATTTTTTCCCTCGACTTTGTTGCTCCACTGCAATTTGTCCTTTGAGAACCGTGACGGACACATTAGACAGTTCTGGAGGCATATAATTTTCCAAGTATAGGTCAGGAAAGTCAGCCACAAAGATGACATTGGAGGATGATGTCCAATTTGCCACATTCTTTGTTATACTGTCAAATTGATCTTCTCTCCAGTCTGAATATTCATCCAGAAGAGGAAGGACCCATGTCACAGGCTCCCAGGGAGACCATGGGGCTTTACACACAATGAAAATTTCGAGATTAAATCCATTCATGTAGGTTTTCTAGAGAATTTTAATCAATTTTATCTGAGGGAGGAGGAGAGAGGGGAAAAATGTACCTTTCAATATATCAACTCTAGGATCAAATACTCTTTGTTGAGATCGTCCATTCAAAGATTTCCATACATCAAAATGGACAGCAATATCTTTGGAATCATTCACTGCTGCCAAACTACACATATGAAGACAAATTATGAGTGAATCTTCATAGTACAATATATGAAGGTAATGTGAGACAGAATTTGTAAAACAGAATTTACTTTTTCTTTATGCACTGACTATACTGCTTAGCCATGTCACCATGAGACGACCACCGATCATCTTTTTTTGTCAAAAGAGAAAGTTCAAATTAAAGATTAGAAAAGATTCAGTCACAAGTTGTGACTCACAACAAGTTTGAACTCAAAATTTAATAAACTTACTTAAAACCCACACCTAGAAATAATTATATCAATTGATTTAATTGTTTCGTCAATTTTTATAATTATTTTAGGCATTCCTAAATGTAGAGCTTACATCTGGATCTAAAAATCGTTCAGTGCCCGTTGCAGTGTCCACGACAGTAATTTTAATATGAAGGGTGTTCCAGGAATAAACCATCATATTCCAGCTAATTTAGAAGAATCACAAATAATTTGATTTAATTATCCAGGAAAAGTACTGAAAAGTGTACAATTAAAATATGTACTCACGAATAACCGTACAGTCCTGGTGTCCAATTGTTGTATCCCTGTTTTTATCAAAATTAGGTAAAAATCATGACGCGATCATTGCAATACAAAATTGTAGAAGAATTACGATACCTTTGTAATAGAATGAGTAAATGGGAGACAGAGCTGGATAAGAATGTAAATTAACATGAGGACAATTTTCCACCATCTTGTCTCCGTCCTCTGTACAGTCTCTTTTTCAGTAATCTTTTCCCGTTTCTTTGTTGAAGCTCTTTGTATTTTCTTCTTCTCAGACTTTTCAATACATTGTTTTTGTGTCCTTTGTCAAAAGTAATTTTGATGTACATAGTGAATCAACTTATTAAAATCATTTAATAAAATGCTTTCACATAAGAAAGGATACTTGCTAATGGAAGGTGATGAAACACTTTCAGTGATGCTTTTCTCCAGCTTGTTTGTTGAGGAAGAGAATAGGTTACAAGGAAATTCATGTGGTTCACAAAATAAAACCAAAGAAGCCAGACACACATAGGGGAACATTCCTAGGAAAATTCATTTTCAAAATTATTAATTTTATCCTTAAATAAATTATGTAATATCTAACTTTGAAGAGTCTCTCTCACCTATAGTGAAAACCTGGGAATTGAGTCCATGGAAAAGGAAGGAGAGAATGAAAGCAAATTGTTTGACACAGGAAATGTTCAGCATGAATCCCACTGTCAAGTCGTACGAAAGACCACCCAAGTGAATCATGTTGACCCGAAAAGCATCACTGTAAAGAACAAGAAATTTTTTTTATGACACTACCCAGGCTAAATACCAACAAACATTTTACACATTATTATTATTTAGTAAAAGGGAAAAGATTTTTTTTACTTCATATGATCGAAAATCCAATGATTACTCAAATTCTTCATGGAATAACCATGAATCCAGTCCGAGTCAAATTTTTTGACAGCCGCAAAGAAATACAGAATGAACAGTTGAAACTTCAACATAAAGTAGTTCCACTTTGGAACTTTGACGGACTCCCTTCTCTCAAAGTAATTGTCTAAGGACCTAAAATAAAATAATAATATTTTTCAATTGAAAAATATTAAAGTATTTTTTCACTCAAACAAAGTATGCCTATTAAAGTCGTCATCGTCTTACATTGCATGACCCGCATGAGACCCCGACAAAAGGATGACGATGAGTCCAAACAGATAAGAATGATTATTCCACCTTGACTTGTCCAGCAAGAGAAAGTACGAGTAGGGGAAGAGGAAGAGAAAGCAGGAGAGACGAAACTTTAATCCTAACATGATCCCCAGACTCCCTATTTGTACACAGTCATAACATTCAGTCCTACTACATACTTCGTATTGATTTGTCATTCGCATTTAACAAAATAGTGTCCTACAATGGCTTTGAAACATCTTGACCGTATGGACAATGTCCATTATTACATGCAAGTACACAAGGCCAGTCAGAGCAATCAAAAAGAAAATACTCTTGGCTTGTATAATTTATATACGTATTTCCATTTCCTCATTTCATATCCACTTTCACTTTCGCTTTCTCACCTATCCACATAACAGAATAGACAATGCACGCTTGACTCAACGTCAGGGGTTGAATCCCCGGAAATAGAGGGAAGAAACAGTATTTCGGATCTCCAAAGCGTAAGTCCTTTAAAAAAATGAAAAATTTCACGTATGCAGCATTTGTACATGGAAAGTAGACGCCAAATACTTACATGTGGGTATGCAAGAAATGGTATTTTACATCAGGATGTGTAACAGTTAACAACTCACGTCATTGAAATAAATTGTAACAATCTCTTACCGCTTCTTCCAGTCCCCTCTCCTGCGGCACATCCAACATCATACAGAAACCTACAAAGAGAAAGTACAAAAGGAAGAATCCTGAGTCTTCTTCTTCAAGGCACAATATAAGAGAGCACATTCATTCCCACGATATCCACCCTTCATATCTCCTCCACATTTGTACATGTATGTACTGCACACATATACACACACACACGTGGGAACATAAAGCTTAAACAGTAGAGAGAGAGACAAAAAAAATTATTGATTTTTCCACCTTGAACTAATATAATATATTGCAATAAAGTATTTGGTCATCCCATTCTTTCTCCTCTTCAAATAAATCCCTCCCACCACTTCAGTACACTGAAGATTGTATGAACAGAACTACACGAAAACTGAGAATGAAGATGAGAGACAGAGTTGGCAAGTGGAGAGTTCATAAATATGTTGACTTGTCTTCTCATTTTAATCGAGAGGAGAGTTTGAGTGACAGGAGTGAAAGATGTACAAAATTGATACATCCACGTCTTCTGCCCTTTCTCCCTGCTTTCTCCCTTTCTCTTCCTCTCACTTCCCTGCCTGGGGTGATGATAGGATCTTCACCATGGGAAAAGCGAGTCTCTTCTTTGACACTCGTACACACTCACTCTCTACACTCTACCCTGCCTTCCTTCACAACAAATAAAAGAACAACCACGTGGAGAGAGGGTAATCTGAGAAAGTTGTTTCCCTGTTTGCGTGTCTTCGGTTTTGAAGATAGTTTCTAATTAGCAGGGAGAAAGTTGAAGAAAAAAATAGAGTTTTTTTCTCTTACCAAATAGAATGCGGAAAATGGCCAGGGATGTGGGGTCACATTTTTGAAAAAGAAAATTCCCAATCACAGGATAGATTTTGCCACAACACTCGAGGATAGATCTCCTTGTTCCAGGGCTCTTCAGCTGAGGAGGTGGAGGAGAAGGCGAAGGAGGAAAACTCGCCATTTTCGACTGAGTGCTCTTTTCCCTCCGTCCTTCCGTAGACTGAGAGTGTACTCTGGTTCTCATTGTGACTGACTGTGTATGTATGTTGGCCGTATTGATTTTCGGCAGTTTTCTTGGTCCTCCTTCCCCTCCTGACGGTTGTACACAAGTAAAATGTTACCCATCCTTCCAGCCGAACTCTCTCTTCCTTCTTTTCCTGGTCTGTGTATGTGTGTGTGTGCAGCCTGTGTCCTCCTCCTCATTTCTCTCCTCTCCTGCTTGTACACAGTCTCAGCATCAACATTCCCTATATTATCCCCACACACACAGCCTGAACATTCTACGTCTCTCTTTCCTTCCTTGCACAGGGTGTATGGTATACTGTTAACATAAGAGATTATCCGGGGCAGGCAATGTGATGCGATAGTTGAATTATGTGTGTGGGCTTCTCAAAATTATGGAACATCTCTCTCTCTCTCTCCTCTATCCCCCCTTTCTCTTTCGCTTTCTCCTTTCCCCATCCCCAGTCAACTTTGCATGCAACAACACGGAGAAAGTCAGGGCAAGTCAAGTCGAGCGTGGTTCACATTAAGGGACAGCCCAGAGCACAATAATAAAAGTACGTGCGTCAAGCGTCAGTCAGTGTTTAGCCAACGAATCTCCCAACTGTACATACAATGAGTGTGTAAATACTCACTCTTCTCATAATGTGTAGTTGACTAGCCAAAAATCCTACAATACAAGCTTCAACTTTTCCACGCCTCCACAGCCACAAAGACTATATGTTCACTTTTCCTCAAACTTGTCCTCCTCTACTTTCTCCCTGCTTTCACCCAAGAAGAGACCATTCATAATTAAAGAACAATAGACATTTGACATGCTTTGTACACTAATTATTCTTCCCGAGTCTTGTTCCTGTACATTTTTATTATTAAATTATTTCCTTTTAGTTTTCCCAACTAGGTTTTCTCTTCGAATAAAATAATCCTAGAGTAGAGGACATCTGTTCAATGAAAAGGAGGAGGAGAAAGTATAAAGTTGACAACATTCTGCAAATGTGAGTTGGCTCATTAAATAGGCACTAGGGAAGCAATGAAGCAACCTGGAGTTCTTTTCATCCTTGAAAAGGATGAATTTCCATGTTCATTTTCGTGGGATTATATACCTTGCACCTTATATATGAACACACGTGGATCAGAGAGAGAGAGTGTAAGTATAATCCTGTGCGTGTGTGTGTGGAGACCATGGTAGGATAGAAGAGGACAGGAGCAGAGTCATTAAACAAGAAAATCCATAAAGGTTGCAAACGGGGGACCTCCCAAAAAGATTTTTGAATAAATTTCCTCTACTCCGTACATGAATGTGTGACATGTGTGAGCCTCCTTTTCCAGTACTAAAAGTAAGAGTCTTTTTCACTGGATCAGTGGGATAGAGGATGTGACAAGGTGTGTGTGTGTGGTTGTCAGTATATTATCATACAAAGTTGTACCATCCGTTAAGGACACGACATGTGTGATCTTCATAATAGGCTATTTGCTTGCGTCACTCCATGCCAAATGGAGAAGGTTGACGTGACTCTCCAAATCCTCTCTCTCCCTTTTTATGTACGTCCAGGGAAATTACAAGGAATTATTGCTGCTCAGGTAATTCCACCCTTCAACATCTTTCTTCTTTCTCCTCCTCCTCCTCCTCTCATACTTTCACTACTTTCTCTTTGTGGAAAGTCTTGTATTCCATGTTGGGGTTGGTTTCTGTGTGCAAATTTTTGCGCATGTACTTACATACTGTATGTAGTATGATGAAAAAAATTGGTTTCCAACATTTCATAATTCCTTCCTTTGTCTTTGTACTTTTCATCAAAAATTTATCCATTGACATTTAAGTTTTGAAAAAGAAGAAATGTGGGAAGAAAGAGGTTTATATTGTAACACGAGAAATTTATTTCATTTTGTATAATTTTCAATATGTAGAATATTGTAATATTAGAGGAACATACTACATACTCTTTACATAATATTATACACAAGTTGCAAGTATAATCTTTTGGATACAGTCTCCAATGAATAATAAATAAATTGACTAGGTTAGTTTTTTGGTAAAATGAAAGTTGCATTGTACATATTTAATAATAATTCTCTCGATTGTCTTCAATTCCAAATATGTCTGACGACATATGTCAATCATCATTTTTATTAATAGTACGTATACCAACTACAATCATAATTATCTCTACAATATCGACAAAAGTATAGCTTATGTGGTTAATAAATTCTTTTCTCACATATATACATACGTAGTAGGGTTACATATATACTTTTACTTACATACAAATACCCTTCTTCTCTCATCTTCTGTACAATCCAAGTTTTCATGACACATTGTCATGTAGTATTTATATGTAATCCCGTTTTCCCCATCGTCGTTCATACTATGAACAAGATTTTATACACAGTCAAATTTGAATTAGATTTTGCCTGGTTAGCTCAACAAAATAAATTATCTTCTTTTACACATTATATTTATTTACGTATATTTGTATGTACTATTAGTTAGTATATGTCGTAAAATAATTCTCTCTCATGTCTTGTTCCAGGACTTTTAATACTTAAGTAGTCTTTGGTAAAGTTCTAGCCAGTTTTATTCCCCCTTCTTAACTATGCCAGTGAAGCATATGTTAAGTAGAGTTTTTAATAGTAATCTCTAAAAATATAATTACACATACGTATATTGGTTTAGTTGCAACAATTGTATAGTCATGCTTTTTAATTAAAATATTTTTTTTAACAATTTTATGATAGTACATTTGTAATCAGTATTTTACAAGTTATTTTTATTATGCTGCCGTGTCATGATTGATCATTTCTCTTCTACAATTTCTCATCATTTTTATTAGTGATATTATTACATAATGTATGTGTAGAACTTAAATATAAGGTACTACTGCAATTCCACATATCTATCTCATGAGTTTGAAAATAAATATTATTCATTTTACATTTACTCTCTCTTCTTACAATTAGTTTTCATGTACATACACGTTTAAGGCACAGCTTTGGTTTTCCACTTCCACTAATAGTCAGTTAATTATAAATTAATTGTATTAGTCATGGACGTATATATTGATGTGTATAGATATACTCTACAAGAATAGTAACTATTCGACATTAAAATTTGGGTATAGTAGGTACATAAGTACATTGCGCTACTCAATGTGGTTTCAACATATGAGAATTTCAAAAGAATTTTTTACTTTGAAAATAAAAGTAATATATATTTTTTTTTACAATTTTACATTAAAAGGTGTGCAATGATTAGTTTTGGAATCTCTTTATTTATTTATAAGGAGAACTAACAAATTTATACTTAATCGTAGTAGTAGTAAGTTACTGAACAAGTACAGTACGTAAAACAAAAATAATAACTAAAAGAAATTTTTTTATGCATTATATATTATTAATACTCGGTGATTCAGTATTTATCCTCACCTCCCCTCCTCTTCTTCCTCCCCTTCATCATTCTTAACAATAGTCTACGTCACCAGCCACTTTATAATAATGTAAAATAATCATATTAAATAACATTTGACTTGATTTTTTTGTTATGTAGATTCCTCAAGTTCATTGACATTTGACTGTACGTAAATAAATTACACTACAATTACAAGTAACGTGTGTGACACAAGTAAATGGCACAACCACTGCTACACATACAGTACATATATATTTACAACTATTTTCCCTATTATGTACAATATATTATGCAATTTCATTCTCGATCATCAAAAGCTATAGACCTTGAGGCACGTTTGTTGTGTCTTGTAATAATTTTTGATGTGGATGATCTATTTTAAGTCTAAACTCTACATGTTGTTGTTGTTACATTTAGGGCAGGAGGATATTTATTGTACACACACATAAATAATAATGTATTGATGTTGTGATTCCCTCTTGTTTGTCTGAAAATCCAAAAAACTTGGTAAATTCAAGCACGTGCGTCAAACAAAAGTCGGCTAATTTTTTTTCATCTCCCCGCAAATTGATTTTCCTTTTCGTTTTTCTGTTTTCCTTCCTCTTGTGGTGCCTACCCACTAATTTTCTTTGTCACATCATTTTGTTTATTTACTTGTTGGTTGTGAGGTCATAAGTCGTAAAGGGTGGGAAGAGCGACGAGTGTAGTGTGTAATGTGTGTGTGTGTGTTGTGTAGTAGAATCAAAGAAAAAGTCAGAGTTAAATATATAATATATGTGTGTGTGTATTTATGTATGTCAATATCGTTTTCCGGAAGACTTTCTCTTTATTCCCCAAGAACTTGGAGCATAAGGCGTCTGAATGAGCCACTCTGAGCAATCCTCTCAGCAGGCTGCCCAACAGAATTCAACTGGATTAACGGAGAAATGAAAAATTTTTTTTATTTACACCTGAATATTGAATTGAGGATGAATAAAATTAATCTTTTGAAATTACATGTGAAGTTGGGGCGGTCGCATGAGCATTCTTCTGTGGTGGAGCATTCCTGTTCACATTCAAAAAAATAGTTTGTAACATTTTACATTTCCTTCATAAAATGTGTGGACACTGAACAGAGTCACTGATCAAAATCTTTTGAATGAATTCAACTGACCTTTGAACATGTGGAGCTGGTAGGATCTTCACAGGTTGTTCTTCCTCAATGAGTGCCTGGAAAGTAGGTGATTTGGCTGGATTGAATTCAATGGGTCCAGCTTGAGGAGCCCTATTAAATTAAATTATGACATTAAAGACATTTAACATGTTTTTGGAAAAATAAAATAACTGTTAAAAGGGATGTTATTCCCATTAAATTCATCCTACACTCACAAGCTAACTCCAGTTTGTTGATATATCGCCTCGTTAACATTTTGCTGGGAGTAAAGTTGACCAGGTGAGTTGAACTGCCGGTTAATCAGAGCCTGATTTTCATTTAATTTTGCGACCACACTCTACAAAGTGGGAAAAAACCCAACAAAATAAGAACATTGACATTACAACAGCAACAAAAACAAACACAACCAATTTTCAGTTTTGTACAAACAAAAATAATGCTAAATGTATTTGAGTGGGTAGGAAGCACTCAAACTGTCAAATTTTCTTTCTCTTTCAATTTCATATCACGGCCTAATCAGACAAACGGAGGAGGAGGAAGCACCTAGCATAAGAAAATATTTCTAGACTCTCCATACAGACTCTCTATGAAGAGAGATAAATGTCAGGAGTCTTGTGTGTTGACGCTGTCAGTTCCCTCCACTCGCATACAAAATATTCTCTTCTTTTTTCAAGAAAAAAAAGCACAAAAAATAACTTACCCTTTCATCAAGTGGTCTGTAAACTGTAGGTGGTCTACTTGGTTTCCCAGTAAGTTTGTTACAAACTAAATCGGACCTTGGCTTGACTCCAGGAAAAATCAATTGAGTTGTTCTGTAAGGCTACAAGGAGGAGGAGAAAGGGGGGAAGAAAAAACAAATTTCTGTCACATCCATAATCCCCTTCTTGTGGTTGAGTGTCATAATTTTTTGACCAAGGAACCAAAGTGCCAAAGAAAAAAAAAGTTTTCTCTCTTGAGAAAGTCCACTGACCTGATTTTGGATCACTTCTCTCTCCTTCCTTGTCTCCAAGGCCACTTCATGAATTTGATCGAGTCGTTCGTCTTGTGCAGGGAATCTTGTCACAGGTAAAGATTGAATGGGACTGTCAGAAGAATAATAACAAATTAAATTTTCATTCACACACGCAGTATTTTTTAAATAAAAAATATGTACTTACTGGTATAGAGCTTGGTTGAAGAGAGGACTTCTCGGTGAGGCAGCTAGTGTGGCCATATCCTCCAATTGTGACAACACACGCTGTAACCTATAATTACCAATGTCTGAAATCCAAAAAAATAAAAATATTATTAGTGACCTACATTTAATTTCACCGGGTGGATGACTTTTCATTTGATCAACTGAAAAGTTGTAATGGGCCTCATCCTCCGCCGCCCTCTCCTCACTCCAACACCTCCGAGTCAAACCACCTTTTCAAAAATAGTCACTCAAGATCAACTACCTTAAAAATCTATTAACTCTCGGAGAAAATATATGAAGACACTGCACTACTTTTCTCTCACAATTGAAAGAGAAGAAGAAGAAAAAAGAAAAACAGGATGATGAGCACATTACCTGTACCACTACTCATTTTATTTATGAATTAGGATTACTCCTGGGAGGGTAAGGGGCAGAAGATGAGAGAGAGAGAGAGACTTTAATCCTGTCCTATAATAGCTAAACTCTGTTGTACACCGACATTTCAACAACATCTGCTCCCAACTTGAGTTCCCGTAATCGTATCTCTTTCTCTCTACCTAAATTCACAGTTTCCAAAAGCTGACTGACGTAAATTACAACTGGAAGACACACCACATCTCGGCTAAATGTCAAGTGAAAATTGAAACACGAGACAAAATATCACGAGCCACCAAAAACTAAAAAGAATATACAATTTGTGCAGATATATATATGTATGTACAATCCATGTACAATATGAGAGAGAGGGAGGGAAAAAGTTTACTTTATTTAATCTCTCTCTGTGCAACAATTCACCTCCCTAACAGTGGAGAATGTTTATGTTAAAACATGGAATATGAATGCGGACTAACATGAGACTGAAGTCTGAACATGATCATCATCCTCACAACATTTACATGAGAAACAGAGTACGCTCAACAAAAATTGGGATTGATCACATTAAAATTCAATATATATCAATTTATATCGAATTAGACACTCCTCCATGTGCTATTACGTAACTGATTGTGGTGTACTACATGCCAATCCCCCAACATAAGCTCTTCTATCCTACCAACTTGGCGTTAATGATGGAGAAAATATCAGAATTTTCCACTCAAATTGTAAATCCTCCGTTTCATTCCCATTTCCCTCTCTCTCTATCTCCATTAGAGAGAGGAAGAAATTTTTATGGAACTACATACAGGATAAAAAAAATCTGGAGTGCACATTATCATATTGGCATCAGATAGATGGTTCAATTGATTATTTGGAATGATGTTGAAATTGAGCGAAAGCATGAAGAAGAAATGTGAAAAGAAGAGGAAAAAAACCTCTCTCTCTCTCTCTTTCTATCTGTCTCTCTTTGCAAAGATTTTCCAAATGGATAAAATCAGGCTCTCTACATGATAGAGAGAGACAAGTTGATGGGAGAGTGTGAGTGTACTGTCTATATCTATAATAATATTATTATGTACGTTTTTTGTCTATTAATAGGTCCTGTTGTCTCCTCTATTTCCTCCTTGCTATTCCTATTCCATGGTAAACTGTACACCCCACACACACACTCTCTCTCTCCCATTTTGACTACCCACATCCTCATCTTTAAAAACCTCATCTCATTGACTTGAGGAAAACTAGTACAGAGAAAGAGAGCAAAATGAGAAAAAGTCTATATATTTTTTCCCATGAACCATCCTGTTGGTTGTGTGTGTGTGTGTACATCGTACCGATGTCCTCATGATGAGATGGTTAATCTACTGTGTGTGGCCTACGGAAAAATACAAAAGTTTTTAAACACGAATATTATATTGAGACACGGATTGAACTACAAACATACATACTGAAGAGTACACACTACTACTGTGTGTGTGTGTCTAGATGACTTTGGTGCTTTGTGCAAACAAATTTCTCTCTCACACTCTCACTCTGCGTGTGTGTGTGTCTGGCTACAAAAGTCTATGTAACTTCATACTGGCTCTTCCGCCCCTTTTTTTCACGTTATTTATTATACTCAAGCATCTTTTTAGATATATTTTTGTCCTATAAAGCAATAGATGGGTTGTATGTACTTGACGATTAGTGAATTGGCAAAAAAAGTGGACGACGACGACAAAGTCGGCAATTGCACAAAATCTTAAATAGTTCTGTACGAATTGAAAAATCTTCCAGTAGGCCTTTTTACTGTACATCTTTCCACATACAGAGACACGTACACACACGCATAGAGGAGAGAGAAAATAAGGTTACAATAATCATAGCCAAATTGTATGTAAATTATTTCCTATGAGTTGACAATGAGTTATTGGGAATCTGTTTCTCAAATCTCTGTTTGTTTATCTTGGGCTAAAATCCTTGCATGCGATAATCTTTTTTTTCTTTTGCCCTTCCATCCTTAATTAGAGGACTCTAATTTAGAGCCATAATTAAGCCTTCCTGGAAGACTATATGTGGATTGTGGATATATGTATATGTATTTCAGAGAGATTTCTAGTTTTATTAATGAAGCTTACGGGGGATGATTAAAAAAGTTTTCAAATCAAAGATGATTAAATAAGTTTTCTTGGAAATATAACTACACACACAATTATTAACCAGAAGTAACTAACCTCACGAGGTAATGGCACTTCCTCTTATTAAAATTTGTAATAAATTGTAGATAATACTACTATTGTAAGCTGTTCAACAGGTGGAGATTTTCTTGAATATGCAAAACGAACAAATAAAACGGATGTAAACTTTCGAAGACACAAAATATTTGAGACTCAACTTTTTGTATTTCCGATCGGTCGGAACAGTTGACGAAGGTCAGAAAGAGGAATCCCGGTTTCTCTCTCTTTTTTGTGTGGAGGTGTGTGTATCTCTCTATCAAAAAGTATTGAACTGATATCAACTATTCCTGTCAACTTGACAAACAAACGAGAAGAGAGACTGTGACTTGAAGCTTGTTAGACAGAGAATTGATTTAGAAGGATACCACGACTATTTGTATATACTGTATTTATACTGTACAATTTGAGGCCTCTTCGTCGACTGAGAATGAAAGTGGAGAGAGAGAGAGGGAAAGCGTCTTGTTTCTTGTGTTGTTGTACTTGAGCCGTACAATTAAATAGATAGATAGAGAGAGAGAGAGAAGGGGATTTTTTTGAGTTAAAACAAGTTAACAACTTACCTCCCTTTATCGGGTCCAGAGTTTCGGAGAAAACTGAGAGGGTGACGGCGGGTGATCGAGTGTCAAGTGGAACACACACACAAAGAATGTGTGTATGTTGTTCGTATGTGAGAAATATAGGAAGAATGGGAAACGGCGCAGAATTATTGTGTAAGGGGTCAACCAGGCAACCAGTTGGTTTGCATTTACTTTACACGTTAAGTTTTTTCGCTCACTTAAAAAAAAAGATCCCTCTGTGTGTATTTAATATACACACAGAAATGTGTATAATGTTGTGTTTTTTGGTGAGTCGGTGTTATTGGTAAGAAGAAGGAGTGACGTGTGTGAGTGCAGTCAGGAGTATACAAATGAGCAGTAAACTATAGTTAGTAGAAAATCAGTGTAAGTTCTTTTTCCTCCTCTACTCCAAAAGTTACAGAGAGATACTTGGGAGATATGCGAGAGGAGAGATATAGACAAAAAAAAGATGTATAGATACAAGAGGCAGGATGAGGGAAACAAGTAAAAAGAAAGCAACTCAAAATCAACTGACTGAAAATATACACAAAATACAAGCACAAGGAAAAAGTATGTGAGTCGTCTCAATAAAATGTGTTTAAAACGTGTTTTGATGTGGCTCTGTGTCAGAGAGTAGAGAGTAAAGTTGGACAAAAATTTAGAGTCTACGAGAAATCACACACACACACCGAACTTGCTCTTCTTGAAGGTCCCTACAACACACACACACATACACTGCACACACACATCATGGGATGAGCCAAAGAGTTGTATTAGTATAATGTGATGTTTTATACATAGCTACATTGCATGTTGGCTCTTCCTTCTTCTTCTTCTTGATGTGCTGACTGTCGACTTTAATTTTTTTCTCCTCTCTCTCCCTCTTTCTCTTGTGGAGGATGAAAGTGTCGTGTATCGAGATTGTCGTATAATAATATGTTTGCACATTCAGCTTTTTGCAAATATTTCTTATGCGAAATTTTCTAGAATGGGGTTTATTTCCGTCGGTGTTCCAATAGCTTTTACATTTTAATACATGTTTTCCCTACACAGCCTACACAGAGCATTGCCTCTTTACACACATAGCCTCTCAGATGTTGTGTACATGTATCGTAGTACAAGGCTAACACTAACACAAGCCAGCTGTTTCTTCTGAACAGCCAGTCTCTCCTCCTCACCTTCCTGTCTGTAGAATATTATTAGTGTTGTACATTACAAGATGGATCATACAGAACAGTAGAACAGTAGAAAGTAATGCAATACCCACAGAAGTTTTTTTTAAAAAACTGCAATATATAACTACAGCTACAAATACATTTTAGTTTGAATGGCTCTATGATGGTAAAGAGGGGGAAAAGGAGGCGGAGGAAAAAAATAGATGAGGGGACAGAGATAGACGGGGGGGATTGTAGAGAGAGAGAGTCATGTGTGTCCCATCGTCAAGATGAAGAAGACTGACTCTCTGAGGTAGTTACCGAGACGGAGAGAGAGATAGAGAGAAGAGGAGTCAGAAACTTTCCCGACGTCGTCATCATTTTCCTAGTCACCGATGTCACCCTCACATTCATTTCTCTATTCTCCCCCCTCCTCATTCCAAAACTCCTCATTCCTCTCCCCCTCCTCGGGTTTTCTCCCCTTCCTTCTTTTTGTGTTGAAAAAAGACTTGCACTCTGGATTTTCACACCGAGACCATTTAACCCCTTATCGACTTCGGCTTTCCCAAAAAGACATGTCCTCTCAACCACCACATTTCTAATTTATATCTTTTAATATGGAGAGGCGGAGCTCAGTCATCAAAATGTAGAGATCAGAAGATCTCTCTCATACACACACATCCACATCCAAAAGACACTTTGCAAATTTACCCAAACGGATTATTTAGGGACGACGGGGAAGTGGGTTCATGTTCAATGAACTACTGTACTCCCTACTACGTATAATTATTTGGATTTCTATATATAAAAAAAGTATGCAAAGAAGAAATGGAAAAGAAGATGAAAATTTTTTTTGGATAATTTTATTACTGATCAGCCATTATGCACGTTTTATACATATTGGAGGTAGGATAACAAACTTTGTGCAGAGGAATGAGAGTACAGCTTGTCTCTATCTTCCTCTGCCGGTAACATCATGTTAGCAGAGAGAGAGAGAGAGGCTGAGCTGTAAAAGATTTTTACATAAAATCCTGACTGATGTTGCTCTTTTGCTGTGTGCAGAAATTCGGTGCCAAGTGGACCGAATAACTAAAAATAGATCCCCCTGCTCTCTCTTTATCTCTCTCTCTGCCTTTCTGTTGCCGGCCCAAACGTTCGTCGTTTTTTTCCTAGTCTATTCTGTACATCGAAATAATACATGGATCAGGGAGGGAATGCATATGGAATGAGTCGTTAAAGCATTTTTTTGGAGCTAATGGGTAGAGAATAGTGGAAGATGGGAGGAGGAGGAGGAAGAGAAATAGAATGGGAAAGACGTAAAACTTTCTAAGGTCGTCTCATTATAGAAAGATGGAGAGAAATAAAATACAAGTCAAAATGTACAGAGATCATCATCATCATATGATGATGAGCTCTTCCTCTGGTATTTTTGGTAAAAAGGTGGTTTAAGTTAGCACACTTTTCTCGGTGTGTTTACTGGTACAAAAGAGTAGAGTCTCTCTCAAGAGAATATTCGGAAGAATTAGTTTAGTCACCTACTGGTACACAAACCTTCTTCTTCTCCTTGTTATCCCACTTGTTGCTACCAGTATTATCTAAATGAATTAACTCTAAATGTGCTCAATTCATACACACACACAACCCACTTTGACGGTCAAACAAATACGGAAAGAAAACAGACGGAAATTGGTGACGACAATGAGCCTTCTGTTTCATTCAGGACAGACTAAGAGGATGTATACAGATGTGTTTTACTCTTTCTTTCTCTCTGAGAACAACTTTCATGAGACGAATAACCCTGAAAATTTTTGTTTTGAAATTTTTTTCTCTGACATTTACTTTCTACAAGAACTATATAAAACTATATAAGAAGAACATGGAGAGAGATAGTTGAAGGTGTAAATGCTGTTAGACTATACGGAAATGGAATCCAATTGCCCAGACATTTGGGAGGAAATGACAGTTAAATGAGATTACCCGAATCACAATTTAAAAAAATAAACAGGTTTTACTGACGTTCGGACTCATTAACCATATCATTTACTCGTATAATTAAGATTGGGGACTATTTTGAGTCTCATATAATTTGCAGAGTATGCATGGAACGTGTATATCAAATAAATAAATAAAAATTTGGCATAGTCATCATATTATAATTTTTCTCCGCGGAAAGAGGATCAAGAGAAGAGAGAGAGAGAGAGAGAGAAAAATTGGAATCACATTTGGCTTTTTTTCCCTCAGAAGCCACTTTTCAACACCACAATTTGCAAAACAATCCCGAGCACCAGCTCTACTTACTAGCAAAAGGGAAAACAGATGGTACCTCACAGACAGACACTCAGGATACTGATATCTGAGGGAGAGAGAGAGAGAGGAAGAGGGAAAAAACGCTGTTCCGTTGCACTTTTTTTCTCTGCAAATTTTAAAACAAGCCACATGCTCCCCTGTATATTTGTACATGTGTCTATATGCATAAATACAGATGAGAGACTATTTGCATTTTGCATCCAGAAAGTGCAAAGAAAGGGTTATGGAAAAAAATTTTAAAGGACGCTCACCATTCATCCTTTTTTATCTTATCTGGTGGCACTAAGCTATTCCTAATAAATTGGTTCAAGAACAAACAACATTTTGCGTAGTTTCTCCTCATTAAGTATACAGGTCCATAATTTTTTACATTTTCATTTACCATGGCACCGCCGGCTGAAATAGCTTTTTTCGGACTTGTCGGGGTCCAACTAGACTAAAAACCCCGAAGACATCTCCTG
>WJFB01001337.1:0-33241 GCA_009870185.1 Pygmarrhopalites habei | reverse complement strand
TTGCTTTTACTTTTGCAGAGTGCATTAAATTAATATTTCTGACCATAAATACACCAACTTGTCATTTTTGCAAATGTAGGCTGGCAATGCCAAATGGGATCCAGATAAGGAGAAGTTGACTGTTACTCTAAAGTTGTCCCGTGAATTCGACGACCTTAACTTTTAATGGAGACGACGGTACCCATGCAGATCTCTCTCTCTCTCTCTGTTAAATGTATTATTTGTATTTTGTATTTCTACCGTTCAACAACATCAATCTCATGTTTTCTTGACTCATTCTCCACACTCAACTGTATTCAATAGTATGTATGTACTTAGTAGTAAGACGATAATAATATGTACATAATTTCTTAATTCAAAAATGGGCATAAATAGCTCCTGACAATTTTCTTGACAAAAAGAAAAACAATAGGTTAACTACTGAAATGTTCATTAAAGACGACTCTGCATGGAAACGCTTTCATCTCATCAGTACTTAATTTAATTTTGTAGTAACGGTGTTAGTTAAAAGAACTTTTTCGTCAAGTTCAAAACAATTTTAATGTGTACTTATTTCCTTCTACTGAAAAGTTGTTTCTCACTAGAATAATTAGCGTTACATGGTCCACAGAAGGGATTTTTATTATCTAACTATTTAAATGAGAGGGTTTTCCTTCATTCTTCGCTTCACTCAATACATAGTAAGTAAGTAAATGATTGAGACAAATTGTCTCACTTGGTATATTTTACATTTGGGAAAATAAAGTGTCAACCCACGCTCAGCGTCAGCCAGTTTCTTGTTGGAAGGGGACAGTCAAGTAAAGACAAGATAATAGTGTAAACGTAGCTTTCAACACAGTAGCCTGATGGTAGTAATTATGATAATGATATGACTTGAATTTTGGCTTGGACTGCAGTATAAAGTAGGCCGTATCTGCACAGCCTTGCATGGTTAAGGTTAGAAATGATACATTTAGCCAAAAAGAGGAAAAGCACAGGGTGTAAATGACTTCAGTTACAACTCATTTTACACTCTTTTTGTAAATAATGACATGGGGCGAACAAAGGACTATGAACAAATCAACTTCTCACTCAAACAAAGGATTTTATCAGTTTTCTGTGTCATCAATTAGTGAAGTCTTTGTAGTGACAAGATAATTGAAAGTTTATTACAAATTTGTATCCACTAGTAGACTCTGTGGATATGCAAATGCATGTTGTGGGTAGAGTCTTTAGAAAAATGCACTGAGGGTCATGACCACTACTAATTTAAAGTCAATCGAATGAGACACATTCACAATGATGGAGAGCTTAGGATATTTCTCCCTCATTTCTTGTTCAGGTCAGGGAGTGATCGGCTCGAGGTCAGACTTTATTTCATCATTTTTCACACACACAACCCCTCGCCCATTCATTAAATTATTCGCTCTCTGGGAAAATATCTGGTCAGTCCGACGTCTTTGTGAATTGCCTTTGCTTAAATATTAAATAAATAGAAATCCAAAATTGGGGGTTTTCCAAGACTGAGTTAGAGTGAGGTCATGACTCAACTGATAAATGGTCTCTTTTTGTGGATGTCCAAATCATCCAAATTCTAGTACAATCTGGCTAGATTAACCATCACGATAAAAATATTCAGGAATGATTCCCAATCCAAATAAAATATTGTTGCAGAAAGAGAAATTCTAAGCCTTATAATAAGTACACACGGGTGAAAAGTGCAATGTTGTTTTTAGGTTGAAATATATTTTGTCCTCAAACATAACTAACTGGCTAACTGTGTTGGATGTGACACTTATTATTATTCGTGTGCAGTATGGATTGTTGGCCGAGGGTGCAAGGGATTACTCTCCTGTTGACAACCAACCACCTAATCACAATCCAACGAGGTTGACTCTATTATAAAAGAGATAGAGACAGATTGAGAAAAGAGGCGAGGCATTATTGCCAAAAAAACAAGGAAAGGTCAATGCTTTTTCCCACTCCGAGTACTCTCATCAACTCAAATAAATGGATGATAATTCAAATAGAGATGTACCCCTCCATATCAACATTCAATCTTCAACTCTGTCCCATATCAAGACCGGCGCAAGTGAAATGACTTTATTCTCTCAGTTGAGATCATTCAATCTGTTCAAATGTCCAGTTCGTCCACCCAATGAACCATACAGTACATCTCGCATCGTTCAACATAACTTGTGACAAATTTGAAATTTTTGAATTAAATTTGAAACCTCCGAATTTTTTCTTCAATAAAAACGTATCCTCTTTTTTATCCGGATTCATACGTAGATGTAGTACACAATTTCAGTATTGTCGTTGGTTATAGTCTTAATAAGATTAGTAAAGAAATGAAAATATCTTCCAACAGGAATTGTTATATGTTGTAATTGGAGACTGCATAGCTGCATAAAAAAGTTTTGTGAATTATGCATGTTGCATGTCGTCCCTTAGGTCAAGGGTAAGAATTGTGAGGTTTGCTCCATATAAATTTATTTCACATGTTTCAAGTTTCATGGTGGATGGAGATGAAGGGAGAGGGAGAACATTATTAGTAGGGTTAATTCAGAACTCATTTGTATGTGACCTCCACCCACACCTACCACACCAGACTATATGTGGAGTCAAGTTAAATTATATGGTAATTATATAATAATTATGATTATGGCTCTCCTCCATCAACATGAACACTAATAGTAGCCTCACAACAAGAAGTAGTAGGAGGAGGAGAAGAAGGGAGTACAACAAGATCATTCATTCTTGTCAAAGTGAATTAATGAAGGGCCGACTTTTGAGATGAGAATGTTATGTGATATCAGATCACATTTCTTCAATTCATGCTTTAAAAGAACCGTTACACTGTATACTCTCTTATCGATTCAAAAGACACACACTCACACAATAATTCTCCCTAGGAAATTGTCAAATGATTGTTGACTACGTACACTTGGGATCTTATCTGTAGCTCCTACATCCATGTAGAGTACAAAGAGTGGAATAAATTGTGTGTGAGTATATAAATACAATCTAGTAAAGATTTCTTGCCTCAAATTGTTTAATCTGGATGGATGGAGGGATGTGTGTGTGTGAGATGAGGGCCACACACACTTGTCCGAAAACCAGTTGGATTTAATTGAACGAGTAATATTTTGGAAGATGGGGAAGGATCCCTTGAGATTGGAGGGTAGTTGATGTATTAATCGTTCGTGTGTCCATGGGCACACAAACAGGGTTCGAGACATGCAGTCTGGGGAATCGAGTTTGGGTTGACGGAGCGAGGCAGACAAGATGAGGACAGCAGATCCCTCACCAAAACACCAACGCCATTACAAATATAAATATCGTGTGTGTGTATGTGTGTGTGTTGAGTGGATTTTGGATGATGATGATGAAGGTTCAGTATCACAGATGGAAAATTACTCATTTCATTTGATATGAAATGAGAGACGGGGAGAGTAATAATGATATTCCTAGACATGTCGTTGTCATCATCCACATAAAATGCACAGGGTGATCCCCCATTCCACATCAAATCCACAACCACACACACACAAACACACACTGCAAATGGCAGTAGGCGTTCCTTCCTCATTTTACAAGAGAGGAATTGCAGACAGCAAAATAAAGAGTTCTCAAAAACTTTCCCTTGCATTCTGCACATACATAAATACATTCAACTCACACATGAGTGGAGGATGGGAGGGGAGGACGGTGTCAGTGTACACACAAAATGCAAATTAAGTGCATCATCTTCACACACACACACACCCGAGAATCCTTAAAATAATCATATGATTATGTAGCCCTCACACTTCACTTCAATTATCCCCTGCTCAAGTGGAGTAAAAGAGTCAAAGTTATAATAGCCCTTGTTTTTAGTTCCTCAACAGAAAATGATGTTCTTCATCTTCTTGGCCACGTACAATCCAATGGTTAACTAACTAAACCTTGTTATTTTGTGTCAGACTTCCAGTGTGCAGGGTTATATTTTGTGAAGAGGGGTGGTGTTACACCCAAAATGTTAGTCATGTTTGGATGGTGGAGTTTGTCTATTTTCTGCACAGATTTACATAAGTCTGCATCCTCCATGCATTCATATGATGATGATGTCTATTTGTGAAGACAGGGAGTGCAAGAGGAGGATGGTTTGTGAGTCAGTCCCCCTCCCTCTCTCTCTCTATCTCTGTGTATCATCATCCATTTGGATAGAAGAGTGCATGTGATTTTTTTGATACAAGGATGATGCAAAGAATATCAAGTAGAGTAAACAGGGAATTTATTTTAGCACCGAGAGAAATGCTCGATTTTCTGGGTAGAAGAAGTTGAAGCTGAGGAGAGAAAAAAAAAGTTTACAAACTGTTCGCATTCCTTCCTCTCCTCCTCCTCCTCCTCCCCCCTAACCTGCTAAACCGTAATGTCATGAACTAGATATATGTAGACGGATGTATGATTTGGCAAATACATAACGTATTTAGAAATACACCACTTGAAACCTTTTCTATCAGCCATGGATTTCGGATTTCTCCTACCCATCCACCATAAATTTTAAAATACCCTGCCACGCCGCTACCCCTTTCTTCATCTTCATCCCATGTAACCCATGTTACTTTTTACTTTCCTTTTTTCCATGTAAAAATAGTTTAGTATAATTTTAATAAATATATAAATACTCCCTCCTCCTGTATGGCAATTTTCTCTCGTTCAACATGTAAATATACTGTACATACTGGAGAAGTGGTGGATGACATGTCATGCTGCACAGTTGTAGTCAGATGTGGACTACTATTATGATTATCTATTATTATGAAGAGTTTTGAAGGATTTGCAAGTCCGGAAGCGGGGGAAGAAACGGTCCAATTATTATTTGTTTTTTCATGGGTGTAATTCAAACTAAGCATTAGACATGGGACTGTGGTTAAGTGTACTGACACTGGCAGGTGACGGAGAATGTTTTTATTTTCAAAAATATAAATAAAAAATATTATGAGAAATTGTGGTACATACACACAAGGTAGGTATGTAGAGGAGAGAGATTGAACATTCTCCCTGTGTTTCCTAATGACAGATAACCAGTGTAACCCATCTTGTTCCTTATCTCCACACTTTGTCACTAAATTTCTCTCTTTCGAAAGAGAGAGATCTCTTTTCCTTCTCCCAGTTGACAGTTTACAAGGGAAATTTTGAGAGGGAGAGGGAAAAAATGTCCATCATCTTGACTAGACTAAACATGTAAAGAAATTGTGTGGAGTTCAGGTTGTAACTTTAAATTTTGACATGTGTGGACGTCATATCATAGCATAGCAAAAGCAAAAAAAAGTATGAGTCGTCCATAGCTCGCTTCCGTAAACAAATGTTTTCATTCCTTCACCCCAAATTGTTTTGTAAATATTTGTGTGTGTGTGTGAATTATTTACGGTCATAATCATCATCGTGTTGTGATTCCTCTTATTTGATAATAGCTTTTGGATCCTTTTTAAATTGACTTTATGACAGAAGAAAGGGAAGTTGTACAGAATTAAATGTTCAAGGAAAACTTACATTTTAAATTATTCCTCTTTTGTTTTACGAGTCTTCTGTTATCGTAGAAAGACGAAGAATTGTACTCTGACTTGTTAGGTACTTTATAGTCAAAAGCCGACATTCAGAGTAACCTTTCAAATAGGTACTTATTACAGATCTTGTAAAAAGTGAGTAGTAAAACAATACCTGAGATGAAGGGAACTCTTCACAATTCTTCTCTGATTTGAACAACTCAGAATGGGACTGTTGTCAGGAACACTCGTAAGTCATGATTCTTGGTTTCATACTTCCAGGAAAGTACATTTGAGACGAGAATGAGTGTGACACAATTCATTGTAAAGTTGAATGTCGATTTGAATGAGGGTTATGAAATATGAAACAGACCATTAGCCTAGATAAGAGTATTGTGGGTCTCTATACTTGATCCCAGATGACAAGTCGAAAGTCACCCAGATTTCCCCTTGCTACTGTCTCCCTGGAAGTCGTATTCATAATCGGGATAATTGAATTCTTAGGTACAACATTAGTGTCTGAGTGTTGAGTTTCCTCCATTTAAATAATATTATTCAGACTTACATATATCAATGGGGAAAATATTGAGGGGCTAGAAATCGGAACGGAAAACAAGCAAGAAGAGTCGTAAAAAAAGGTTGAGAACAAGATACCTGAGCTATACAAGAGTAACACCAATACAAGAAGGAGAAGAAGTGTGTGTGTGGAGATTAAATAAGTAAAAGTGAGTCAAAGTAAATAGTGCACATTGAGTGCAGCAAGGAAAAGTATAATGCAAGTCACCACATGGTAAAATAAAATAAACATTTAACATCAGAAATGTGCATGAATGCTCTCTCTCACAGACACACACACACACTCGTCTTGTGTGTGTGTGTGTGTGTGTGTATCGCTTCAAGGATCTTTCTTGAGAGATTGAGGATGTGAGAATTTATTTGTACAAAAATCACATGATGATGTATAATGGGTACAGTAATATGGAACAGTACGGCCTTAGCCCTACTCCGATTTTTCGGATATTTGGCTTCCAGCTCTCCCATATGCACAACCAATGATGTCAAAGTGAAGCCTCTCTCTCTCTTTCTCTTTATGCACGAGACACTTGTCTCTTCCTCTGCTCAATTTAGTTTTATGGAAATGAATAGGACAACGAAATATTTATGACGCCCTCCTCATTATTTTCTGTATAAAATATTGCCTCCTCCTCCTTCAAACAACTCCTCGTCATTTTTTGTCTTTATAAAGATTTTGTGCAGATTGACGTCACCCTCTTCCTCCCATTTGCTAAACTGGGGAGAGGAAGGAGGAGAATGGATCCGAGTCAGAGTAAACTAATTGGACAAGTATAACTGAGCTGGAATTCCTCATCCACTGAACTCAGCTGGGCAAAATCCACAAGCAAAATGACACGACATACTCTGGAGTGGAGGAGGAGAGGACAGAACAAATTTCAGAATTCGGAATCATTTTGCATTTAGTCCCGTCGTCTGTCTGACGTACCGTTTCGTTTCGTTTTCTTGTTCATCATCAAATCTCAAGGAAATGAAATTGTAGAAAATGCAAAAGTTGTTACAAAACATCCCAAGACAACAGCCAGACAACACAACACAAATTCCCCGTCTCAAATATTTTTACTATCTTGTAGCAATACCCTCTTCCCTACTAAATATATTTTTTAAAAAAAATGATTTGAAGTCCAACCCACAATTCGATTTTTTTTGCAGAAAATAATATTCTAAAAAGAATCTATCTCGAAATGATGATGATTTGACAAGGTAGCCTCATCCCCGTTTTCATGGCCCACTTAATTAGTACACACGTCCTCCTCCTCCATCTGTCCCAGGTCGTCACGGCCCTTCGGATTTTAATATACCAACTAATTTGTAGAAATGATAATCAGTTGCGGGGGTTCCGTCATCTCTCTGCTGTGTGTGTGTGTTCCAATTTGCACTCCATGAAACTGTCATGAGGATGACAGGGATTGTAGCCTCACATAGTTCCCTCTCCTCCACCACCCAATTGCCAATTAAAACAGAAGAAGTTGACATGGACCCTCTTACTTTCATGTAGCTCTGTGCTCTGTACTGTGAGAAGTGCACATATCCTTCAGGATTTAAATCCAAGATTTGAATCTTGTAAAGAACATGATCCGTGTGTCTTGTACATTTACACTCATCTCTTCCGAGTAGAACATTATTATTGGCATCATACATACAGATACTTACATCCTTCCGCTCCCTCTTTATCTCTATTTAAAAAATGGCAAATTTTGTAATCTACAAGGCTGACAGGGAAGAGATGAATGTGATTATGGAGATGTGATATGTAGAAAAATTCTATCCCGGAAATTATTATATGTATTGCAGACTGTGTAAAAAAATTTGGAGAATATTCATCTTTCATATTTCTTCAAAGGGAAATCCTTTAGAGTTTTTGGAGTCAAATGTCTGAGGATGAGAGTTGCACGTGGCTTCTCAACAAATTGAACGAATAAAATATGTTGAGTGTGTAGTCCAGGTAGAAAAAGTTTTCTCAATAACTTTCCCTTTCCTTTCCTCTAAACCTGTCAAACAAAATGAAGACGGTGTGACTCATTGGGTGATATATTACCCTAACAAAAATTCTAATGAATCTCCCTTTTTTGTTTATATGTCTTGGACCACAAGTTCCCGGATGACTTCAGAGTCGGATTTAAGTGCTTGGAGGAGCTTGGAGGGAGAGGGAGAGGATCCAACCAAATCAAATGATGAAGATTGTCAAAAAAGTGTTGTAGAGCAAATTGGAAACTCATAACTAAGGAGTTCTTCCGTAATTTATGACGAGGAGGAAAAAATAGGGAACAAATTAGTTTGTAAGGAAGAAATCAAGTGATGGGGAATCAAATCATGTGGGGAGGAAGAAGAGTCATAAATGTGATGTATGTACGTGGATGGTAGAGAGAGAAAGAGGAAGAATATTTATGACCCGTGAAAATCAAAAAATTGTAGTCTAGTAATATTCGTTGGGAAGAATAAGTTGACACGTAAAGTTCATCGTCAATTGAGCTCGACGTCATTCCGTTTACGAGTAGCCAGTATTTTTGCAGTCCTTGCATCCACCGTATCCATTTTCTGACTACTGTGTAGTACACACTACATTTAACTGTGTATCTGTGTATATTTTTCTGTGTACACTGGATGTACAGGGGTGCTCAAGAATGAAACAATAAAAAAGAGTTTTTTTTGTTAAATATGTACATGACTTTCTTCCTTCTCTCACTTTATTCAAAGGAGAAGGAATGAGAATTTGAAGAGAAGGAGAGACTTGGATCCGAATCCATATTCAAAACACTTGCATTCGAATTGACAAAAAAATATAGTCAATTGATTTGCTATTTGTCGAACAGTTAAAATTTTTGGGGAAAGAGTCTCTCTTTACTCTATCATAGATTCACTTGTGGTCGTCTAAGTATACCAGGAGAGGATATAAAATTTAATCTGGTCGTAGGCGAGACTCAAAATTACATTTTCCTCCCTCTCTCATCTCCTCTTCTTCTCTCCTCTGCTGTTGTTTGGGAGTTGGGACAAATAATTTGATGATCATCAAGATAATGCGATGTGGATGAGTTTGTGAGACTATAAAAAAAGTCGTCATCGAGCCCAAGTCTACTATGTAACAGGCAACAGGGGAAGGCAGTACAGTACATAAAGACTACATGTACTTACATAACAAATCTTTGGATCATTGAATAAGACACTCCGTCAATATTTCTTCCTATTCCCAATAATCGTATCCAATTCAAATCCTCAAAACGAATCCATCAAAGATTCTAATTACATTTACCAGCCAAAAGAAAAACCAAGGCACGATTTAAGGAACCACGGATTTAGGGCATGAGAACAAAAATGTTACAACTACTACAACTTGTAGACTACAAGTTGTGTGTGTGTGTCGGGTGTAGCAATCACATTCAAAAAAAATATTCTACAAATTCTATCAAATACAAAAATACCATTTTTTAAAAAAAACACAAGCTATAAATAAATCATGTATTATTTTGATTCGAGAAAAAACTTTGACTTTGTTCTGTGGATTTTTGAATGCACTTGTCACCTGCAAATTTATCTTTTTGTGTGTAGACTGTAGACTCCAAGGTGTAGGTTTCTCCTT
Organism: Pygmarrhopalites habei; assembly: GCA_009870185.1. Lineage (NCBI taxonomy): Eukaryota > Metazoa > Arthropoda > Collembola > Symphypleona > Arrhopalitidae > Pygmarrhopalites > Pygmarrhopalites habei. Next base: position 23,581 of record WJFB01001337.1, on the reverse strand, counting down.
GCCCTGTCTCTCTGTCATTATCGTCAGAAGGATTCATCTTGATTAGATTACACTCCTCCTTTCTGACTGAGAGACAGACGGATAAATATACAAGTTACCCGCATGGTTATCCATTTCCTTCCAGCAGCAGGGATCCCTTTAGCCAAGGATGAGGAGCTGTGAACTCCCTTTGTCTTCCACATCACGTCATCTCCATATTAATTGAAATGTAAGGGTGAGAGTGTGTGTGTGCCTGTGTGTGTGGAGGTGATCACATGAGCTGTCAAAGTATTGATGATAGTATTGCCAGTGTTGCATGCCAAACGATGCACCTGCAGAGAGATAGAGACAGAGTGAGTGTTTTTTGTGTAATGCAAACGGTCCTCCAAGTCTACACGATACATGTAAGAAATCGAATCTCTCTCTCTATCTGTCCATTACACACACACAAAGGAGAGAGTGTATGTCAGTGCCATTGGCAGTGGTAATTCATGTCAGGGTAAACATTTTTTCCGGATGAAATTAGTCTCTGACTCACACACACTCTAGAGTTTCAGTGCCATTGACATAAAATATTAAAAATTATTGTATCCTTAGATAAATATTAAATATCCTTTCAAATTTTATGCAAGTCTCATTTTGGAGAAGAAGCACATCAGAGACCCTTCATTTTCTTCTTTGGGACAAATTATAATATGAAAAGAGTTAGTTGTCCAGAAAGTATTCATACATTCTCTCTCATTGTTCCATGACCACGTCCATTGTCAATATATTATAAATAGACAGGGAGGGAGATGTTCAAGACTACAAGACTACAACAAGATGGGACAGAGTGTGTATCCTATTTCTCATTTTTTTCCATGGCCTACATAAATGTAAACATTGTGTATTGGGAATGTTCCTCCACCGACACATTGCAATGGCTACCTACTACTCCAATAAAAATAACAAGGGATAATATTTACTCGTGAAAATCCAACAGACCGGCTTGAGGAGTCCAATGAGTACAACAGATGTTAAACGGGCAAAGGGCACGGGGTCTGTCATTTTGATTGTGCATTGTCTATTTGGATTGACTTGGAATTGCACATTGTGGGGAAGACCCAAATCAAAAAGAGAAAAAAAGAAAATTTCTTGTTTTGTGTGAGTGTGTGTGTGTGATTGGGTCGAGACAGTCTGTAGGTTTTTTTAATAGAAAAATAATGTACACCTATAATAATAATATGTAGGTGTAGGTAGGTCGTAGACAGACCCAAGACGTAACCACAAACACACACACACACACATGAAGATGCGTACCCCACAATAGATACAGAGTAAGTTTGTGTGTGTGTGTAGTTTTTTATATACGGCATTGCCTCCTCAATTCTTGTTATTGCAACTTTTCCCTCTCTCACTCACTCTCTCTGTACAAATCCAAAAAATAATCTGTGATCTCACAATACGGAGGATTAGAAAGAGATGAGGACGCAGGGCAATGAAAGACGTAGGATTAGAAAAGCGTAGTAGAAGAGACACACACACACACACAAAATGTATAGAAATATTCTGTAATTTCATGCTATTCCTATATTTCTCAGGACTCAGATTGAGGCCCATGATTTCTCCCCCTCTCCCGTATAATCCACACAATATTCTATTAGATTACACATTTATTCTCTTATTCTTATCTTATTTCTGATGTGTGTGTGTGTGTTTGTATGTGGTGTGGTCTGTCTACCCACTTGCTAATGTCACACATTCTACAATCTGTACACACAGTCTCTCTTCTGTAGGATATAATATGACATTTCAAATTTTATTCTGTAATATTCTAAAGTGGACTACACTCTTGTAAAATTCATCATTTTACAAAAGGGCGATGGAGACCTTTTTGTTCATATAGGTCATGAAATATGGAGCAAAGAAGTTTTAAATGTTGACTGATGGAATGAAAGGAGGATGTCAATGGCGAAATGATGTCCAGGATTTGGGATATTGAGGAGGGCCAAGACATTTTCGAGTGTGAGTGTGAATGTGAAGAGGATGGTTCAATGATGAAGGAATTGAGTGGAGAGGACTGGTTAACTGATAGGATGATAAATGGAGAATTGTGCACTATTGACAGCTCCTTGGAGTAATGCCCATGACCAAGACAAGAGTGAAACTCCGCTTCTCTCTCCTCTCCTCTCATCTCTCTGTATCCCGTGAACAGAGCCCAGAGAAACACCACTCAATTTTGGGTGCTCCGAGTCTGATTTTTATCCGCAGACAAATTGGCATGTGAAATTAAAAGAGAAGAGCAGGGAAATCTCCAGTCTCAGTTTGTAAAATTTCTTTGACTGTCACAACACGAGGCTTTTCTGAAGCTGGAGAGTGAGGCCTACCTCAAATTTTATTGAAAATCCTCATCACGAGGTTGAGAAAAAGAGGAAGAGAAAAAGTACTGGAAGGGATACAGTACAATCCAAAGTGTTTTGAATATCTGATGAGCTAATCCCACACACACACAGACTCTCACTCCCACTCCTCACACGCACATTAATTCTACCTGCTGGAAAAAATAAATAATAAAATACCGTGCTCGTCCATCTCGGAATAAATCCATGGTTATTGACTTTTTCCCTTCAACCTTGAGTCTTTGAACTTTTCTTTTGGTGATTATGTGCTTCACTACTCGAATTACCTCCATGAAGACCAGACAACGGGGCAAACTTGTAAAAATATTATGTGGTGCACCGAGTGCATAAATTAATTCCTCCACCCTTCTTCTCTCCTGTGTACACAATTCTCCATTTCAGTTCTCTATACATTTAGTCATCATCACCATTTACAGTTTGTGTTCTCTCATCAAAAGTGAGAGTGTGTGGTATCCTTTGGACGGAAGAGAAAGAAAATGTATTCATTATTATAACATTCAAAAAATCAGGCACAAAAGGTTATTCAAATCTTTTATTATTTGTTGTTGTACAAGACGTTTTGTCCACCCATGATATGCTGCTGTTGTCGTTGTTGTTGTTGGAGTCATGAATGTTCATGCAAATGGTCTGCAGAGAAGTCCACACCATCCTATTAATAGAGAAGGGAGAGACGTGAATTATTGGGACTACCTTGAATCCACCTAAAAATTATTCATTCATTCACAGTCCAATTATTTGTGTGTGTGTGTGTGTGTCATAAGTTTCTCTCAAAGGATTTCCTTGATCAAAATTTATTTTTGGTGTCGAGAATCCCTGGTTCCATCTCATCCCATCGTAGAAAAATAAACATTCCTAGAGGAGGAGGAGAGATTGTGCAATGACTATTGTATGGACACACAACTACTACAAGTACAGGGAGTGTGAGAGAAGAGGAGGAAGGAGAGGAGGAGGTGGTGGTGAAGAGTAAAGAGGACTCTTGATATTGAACTTAATTTGGGAGAAATATGAAGCTGGAGGTGAGTGTGTCTGATAGGCCCAAAGAAAAAGAAGAGGAGAAGAAGAAGGAGTTTTCGTGTGTGTGTGAGATCAGTATGCGCTTAGGTAGATGATCGAGGGACAGCCATTCAACCAAACCAACCACAGTCAAGTAAAGTAGTCATACCTACACATATTCTCATCATCATGGCCCACCAGTCAAACACACACACAACCACCACCATCCCTTCTTTACTTCATTGACAACTTTTGGCAGGGGAAGATAACAAGTGCTTGTGTCACAGACAATTCTCTCTCTTTCTCCTTATTGACAGTGACTGTAGTGTGTGTGTGTGTGTGTGATAGTAAGGACCAGTGTTTTCACAAGTGTCCCAGACATGAAGCAGACAGGGACTTGTGAATGGTCCTTATCCTCCTCTTCCTCCTTCTCCTCCTGTCCACCAAGATCCCAAGTCTCCCATCACACTTGAATTTCACACCCAGTCCCTTCCCTCGACCTGGAGGATTTGGAACAACCCGTTTTTTAGACTGGACATCATTGTGTACTGACTTTCAGTGTGCGTGTGTGTATGGACACACACAGGAAAATCCAGAGTTCAAGATCCTTGGGAAATAAAATATAAATTGGAAAGAAAGTCAGGAAGACTTTTGTTGGTTTTGTTGTGAGACGGAGGGGTCAAGTGACTCTTGTTTGCGTGTCGTTGTTGTTGTTGACATGAAGAAAGTTTTGAGTTGGTGGTCATCAGGTGTGTCCACGACCATCACAACTTTCCTTACTTCCTTGAATTCCTCCAATTTCAGAATGATGGGGATCCCCATCCTCATCATCCTTTTATTGTTGGTCCATTTGGATGTGGGCAACTGTCATTTTCGACATCGAGAAAGAAGTGAGTCTTCCTAAATACTTCCGTCAACTTTTTTACAATTTTTCCCTTTTTCATTCTTCTCTATTTAATTTGTAAGAATTTTATATATTTTTGATTGTTCACAATTATTGTGTCCACTCTTTATTTTCCTACCTTCAAAAAGGACATTAATTACATGTTAAATGAGTTACTGTTTGTTACCACACTAACGGGACACTTTCACAGTTAAAGTTGAGTTGGGGGGGGGGGGGGGGGGGTAGAATAAANNAGAAGAAAGTCTTCTTGAATTTCAGAGTGACAAGAGGACATTTAAAAATTTGACATTTAGCTCGAGTTCAAACACACACACAAGGAAGGGATGAGAGTGTGACGAATAAAATGGGGAAGAGTGTTGACCATTTACACTCACTACATTACAGAGTCCTTTTTTCTGTTTGAAAATGTTGTGATACACAATTGGAGGTGATGGAGTATTGAAGACTGGGATGTGATGATGATGAATGAGGAGGACTCAAAGTTGAAGAGATCAGGTTGGGATATAAATCTGGTAATATGTCCATTTGTGGTTGCAAAGAAAAAAGAAGAGGCTTCTCTCTCTCTATTTAATGTCTTGGTCGTCCTTCATTATGAAAATGAAGTTACAATACACATCCCCCCTCCAATATTGTAGTGTACATTTTGCAAACTTTCGATTTACTTGCAAATTAAGACGTATATCATCTCATGAATCGCTTGAATGATTAGTTCTCTTTTTCGCACAGCCTAAATAGTCCAGTTTTATAGCTTATTACGATACAATTATGAGCGTAGGAAGTGTACTCACTATTTTGTGAGTCGCTGTAACCTCATCCAGTGTAAGTGTGTGTGTGTGTGTGTGAAACAACAATGTGCTATGATCTTGATTTGAGATAGGGGAATAAATGGATCCCATGTAAATCCCACGTGCGTATTCCGATGGATTGCGTACTAACTTTACGTGTCCTGACACACACACACACACACTCTCTCTCCCTCTCTTTGGTATGTACACTTGGGGATTGGGGAGTGGGAGTAGAACTGAGGCGGCTGGTCATGATCCTGCATCAATTCTTCCTATTCAAAAATTATTGATACCCATCCTTGGCATTAATTTCCTCCATATTATTGAATCCTAAATTATTATCCTCATCTGAATATCACCAATGTGCCTTGGCATCGTGTGGCCCTGCCCAATTCGCGTGTCCCTTCCCCCCGAACCAATCATCCCTTCCTTTTCTTCCTCTTTAATTATAACAATTATTTTAAATAAGTTTAATCGGAAAATATAATTACGAAAACATTTATTTTCATCATTTCCCCACAGTACAGAAGATAAATGACGCAAAAATAAATAGTCAATTTTGAAAGGTGTGGAAATTAGGGAGAGTTTGGAAAACAGTGAACCTTCAATTTAATGTAATAAACCATTTAATTTTTAACAATGTTAAAGTAATTGGAAAAGTGAACGCGGGATTAATTTGTATGCGGCGAGTTTTATCCTGTATTGACCCTCCTTATATTTGAGTCTTGATAAATGCAAGGATTTTTTGGATATTTTGTGTGAAAAAAGCTATTAAAATTTCAAGATGAATCATTTTAAAAAATATTAGGGATATTAAAAGACATGTGGAGTCTCACACACAAATAAAATACTACGTAGAATGAGAGAAAGAAACTTGTAAAAGAAATAAAATCCATCGTGAGCAATAAAAGATCCACAGTCGGTCACTAGTACCTTTGACCTTTTATAATAATAATTTCGAGACTGGAACACAGACATGAGACAAGACGAATATATTTTGTGAGAATTAAATCGCTCATCAAAGTCACCAAAAGGAGAAGAAGAAGAGAAAGAGAGAGAGAGAGACTTTAATGACGGCAGATGAACTGACAGAAAGGACTGGTGACCAAATGAACATGGGGCATGTGGCCAGGGACAAAAAAGGCGTGGAAAAATGGATTTTCACAGTTGTTCATAAATTATCTCCGCGTCAACCCGACATTCATCGACTTTCTGTTAATGGAAGCATGTGGAGTGTGTGAGTACCTTTTAAAAAATCACACAACCGGAACGGCCAATACATTTTGTTTTTATCACTTACACACTACATTACATTAGTCCACACGTTACGGCACATCATTTTTTGACTGGGGGGATTCTGGAAGTAAAGTCTCATCATGGACCATTAAGATTTGGAAATTCATTAAAAATTTTATTGTGACAATTATAGCCAATGTAGAATCCAAATTTTTAGACATTTCTCCTCTATCGAACACATTAAGCATCTTTCATCCCCTCGTTCAAAACACACACACAGCTAAAAGGATCGGCCTTGTGTTGCCCCAAATCTACACACACACACACACACCACATCTTCATCTTCCCAAAGCAAGATGATGACGGTGTTAGAGTACATGTCTGCACTCCACATTCTGAGGTTAAACCGTCGTCGTCGGGTGTAATGAGTTAAATGATGGAAGAATTTCGGAATACCAAAAACAAATCGTTACTCTACTTTACTCCACTTTCTTTATCTTTGACGTTCCCTACTCGTAATTTAAACCCTTTTCTCCCTTCCCCCGACCAACTACTCCTTGTTGTTCTTGCGGATTTTTGAAGGACAAATGTCTCACATATAATTCAATCCTGTTTGTACAACCCACAAATGGAAAGAATTATGGGTGAAAATTGCTCACACTCCACAAGAAATGTACGTAGAGAGGGAGAGTGTGTGTGAAAGTGTCGGAGAAAAGGATTTTCGGATGAAGGGATGTCACTAACAAAATTATGTATACAAATGTGTAATGGTTATACCCTTGACATCCTCAATTTTTTATTGAATGTAATGCTGACTCATTTTAATTTCTGTTATTATTTATTTGTTGACAAAGTGCCTCGAGTGTACGGGAATCGAATGCCCACGAGTATGTTGACGACAGAGTCCAAGAAAGTCCAAGACAAAATTGTGGTATGAAAATTTATACAATTTTACACATTCATTTATTAATGACCGTAATTAGTGCATTTTTACAAACAAGTTCGCCATATTAGTCTGGATTTTTTGTGAGACTGGAGACTCTCTGATAGATTCCTGTCATTTAGGCAGGGATTCGCAAAAATGTCAGGTAGCTTTAAATTAGAGGGACAAATAAGTTTAAATTCTCATATGTTTGTACGCGTGTGTCGATAAAATAAATAAATGTGCAACTTTTCATAAGTAGAAACCGTCTCTCTCCTTCTTGCTCCGTTCCGATCTCAAAATGTTTTACTTACGTAAATATTCTTTTTGTACATTTGCAGGGTTACCACAACTTTTTTCGAGCCAACGTAATAATTTCTTTTAGATTTTCTAATTTGATTTACATTGGGGGGGGGGGGGGTGTTGTGTACAGTGCGTGTGTGTGACATGTCAGGATGCATAGTCATCATCAAGTTAAATATTATGACATGATTATGATTCTTCTCATTTTTTTAAAAGGTTCGGCCCAAAGCATCAAATATGCTTGAAATGGTAAGGAATAATGGCAGTGTAGCCTATTTTATTATCCAAATTTTATGTGTACCAAATTTCCACCGTCATAATATTTCCATGTAATTTTCTTTCTCCTCTTCTTATCCTAATTTGTGTAGACATGGCATGCAGGGGCAGCCAAAACTGCCCAAAGGTGGGCTGATCAGTGTCAGATGTTGACCCATGACAATGCAACAGATCGATGGACTGAATTTTACGGTCCTTGTGGACAAAATATCTTTGTGGCGACACACAAAGTCCCCTGGTTGGAAAATTTTTCTTTTCTTTCTCTTCTAAAATTAATAATTACCATGTCCAGATTTTGGTGTCCAGATCCTTGTACGTCGGGGGGAGACGAGAGATATTATTATTACTTATGAAGTGAGAGAGGATTGTGTGTACAAGGTGGACGACGAGAGATTTTCATGAGATTGCATGGGGAGAGAGACACGGACATTTATTATGTATGACCCTAACTCTGATAGGCTCAGTTGGATTTCATCCTGGGACATTTTTCCATTGTCCTTCCTTCAATTTTTTGCACTTGTTTGTATGTCCAAACACTGTATGTCCCTATCAGGGTTGTCATCATCGGGGAAGGATGAAAGAGAGAGAGAGAGAGTAAGAAAAGGGGACACCCACGCCCATTTTCCAGGGCACTGACTCAACCCTTTATGACAATCTTCCTCGGATTATCTATTATGTACACATTATGTACAATAACAACTACTTGTGCACAATGCATTAATGTGCATTCGGAAAACCAGCTTTGCACTCCATTTGGAACATTATGTCATTTGTGTACGTGTGGAAGCGTCAGATTATGAAAGAAATTCTTTCCCCCTGTTTTATTGACTGTGTCTATGTGTAGTGTACAGATAGAAGGAGATGTGAAATGAGTTTGGGTGGTTGATGTGTCTCTATAAATAATTTTTATTCTCTCCCCCATATGTATTATTTCAAAATTTTTCACAATCCTGATTATAATTCTTTGACATGATGTGTACAAAAAAGTCATTTTCATGATGATACTCAAAGTTGACATGAATGACTAAATTTAATTATTGTTGTTATTGTGGTGACCCCTTAGGTTCTTTGCACTGAAAATGTGGAATCTTGAGCACAGGTATGACGTATGTTAGAACGATATGAAATGCACATTATTAAATACGACATATACGTGAATGAATAAATAATTTGAATAATAAATTACTAAATGTAAAATCGGTGAATCCGACCACACAGGAATTTCACATACGGCTCTACCAAGAATAAACTGAGTATTGTTGGGCACTACACTCAAATGGTTTGGGCTGGGTCTCATAAGGTCGGTTGTGGGTTTGCTCAATGTAAAACTTCCCGTGGAAAAACATTCTTCAACTACATCTGTAACTACTGCCCCATGTGAGTTTGACAACTATCCTCACCTTGTATCTATATCTCTCCTATATCTTCTGCTATTTTCTTTTTACTTACAAAATTTCGTATGAAATGAAAGTCAATCAAAATAGAAATGAAATCCACACACACACGCACTCACATGACAGGGAGAAAGACACACGCAAATTAGAATGTGCCAAAGTGATAAACCATATCCCACTTCCCTCCAACATCTCATTAACGGGATCTTCTGACTGACTGTGTGTGTGTAACTATGAGAGAGATTCTTCTTCAGAATTAGAGTTGGATTTGTGTTGTAAAAAAAGGACGTCTTGTTTTGTTATAGATCAAGTCGAGTAGATCCTTATCTGGTGTCATTTTATTGTTTTTATCGTTCACTCATGAAATAATTCAAGTTGACCTAGTCCTCAATCAAATCAAAGACATCTTCTCTCATTGTGTCGTCTCTGAATTGTCATTTCAGAGTTCAAACAGATATATTTCAAGTTGTTCCCTCAACCCTTGACATTTATTTACTAATTGTAAGAGACAGAGAGAACTAGTCAGAGAAATCTTTCCCTTTTTTCAAAAAATATATTTTACACTCTACAACCATTTTCGTTCATCCCTCAAATGACCCGTTAAACTTTGTACAGGTAAATCACGGCATTTGACATGACTCAGATCATTTTCTTAAGATCCTTGTGAATTTTTGCAGTACCCGATTCTAGAGACAAAGGCAGTGTGAGTGTGTGTGGTCTCCGTAGGAGAAGACAGGTCTTCTCACACGAGTGAATGATGTTGTGGAGTAAAAAGATTGTGTAATTTGATTGTTGTTGTGTGACAGTGGGAACTACATGAACCTGTTGGGGAAGCCCTACAACAAAGGACCACCTTGCAGTGAGTGCCCAAATAGTTGCAGCCCGGCCCGACGTCAACGCTACTACGAACGCACTCCCTACAAACTCTGTACAAACTCATGCCCCTTCGCTGGTACACATAAATACTTACACAAAATAATATCAATTCATTCATGACCTCCAAGACACATGTATGTACAAAAGAAAATGATTTGTTGTGTGCAGATCTCTGGGTGAACTGTGCGAGTCTGCACAGTGAGCATCCCGCGTGGCTTTGTCAAGACAAGTCGAAAGAAGGCCAAAGAAGGAGGTATCCCTTTCGAACATCCTTTTTAAATGCCAAAAATCTCTTCGTTTTCAATCTAATATTAAACAAAATTGTCTTTTATTTAAAATTCAGGAAATTTTGTCTTGCTACTTGTCAGTGTAAAAACAAAATTTTACCCAAGTACTCCTTCTAAGACAAGAGAAACGACTCTGGGTGACATTGATGAGGCTATCATGTCATCAACATCAAAAGAGAAAGGATCCACCCCCTTCTCCTTCTTCTCCAAATGATAACAAACTGTTTTTTCTTCAAGAAAAAAAAAACACTCCCCATCCTTTCCCCTTCTTCTTCCCCATCAAGTGTCATCTATTTTATTTTATAGACTACATCTACCTTCGTAATTCATCACACACAAACATAATCGCAGTTGATTCACCATCCTTGTAACATTACACTCTGATGTTCATGAACAGCAGAGAGAAAGTAATTAAGAGAGTTGACTGCAATTTGTAAAAATTGTGTATGATAATAATATTTATTGAGGCTATATATCATCACACCCCAACACCACCAACACCACTACCAACAACAACATGTGATCCATCATACGTGTGTTGGAGTGTGTACTATAATTTAATTGTACGTCAATTAAGTCCACGAGGCTATGTACTACTGTAGACTACAATACAGTCTGTAGTACATGATACTTGTCAAGTGTAAAAGTACAGTACAAGTACAGTCATAAAGTATCATAGCGGAGGCAAAGATATTATCAAAGTTCTGTCAATCCATTAAATGGTGGTCAATAATTAAAGTTTACAACTTTTATGTGAACATGGCAGGACCAATGGATGTCCTGATGAAGTAAATAGACATTACAGGCTGTATGGAACTTTTTTTTAAAAAACAACTTGTATTAATTAAATATTTGTGACTTCTGTGCCTGTATATGGGATGGTGACCCGAGAAATGTCATTTGTGTAAGTTGTGTCCGTGCACAACATTGTCTTATGGTTTCAAGTTGAAAGCAAGTGTGAATGGATTTTTCTGACTATTTTTAAAGAACGCTTTGTATGTTTCACTCTGATTAATAATAAGCTTATTGCTAAGTTGTATGTCCATATAATTTGTATTTTTAGCAAATAATTTATAATATATTTAAGTTCCAGGACTAAATAGGCTAATTAAATGTGTACTATTGCTGGCATTGACATTTTAATGGTACATCACGCAACACAGTATTCTACAGTAGGAATTCTACTTCTGATATCCATGAGAGTTTAATTGTTCTAGTTTTTGTTTCCTCCATCCCAAAGTCCACAATTTGTCGTGTAAAGTTTATCAGGAAATTAGGCTATTTACAATAATGTATCAAAGAGTCTTGTCTTCTTGGTGAGGACTCACACGATCCCTTTTTGTCGGGTCATTTATTCTCCTCTTGTGTCATCCTATCTTTTCCCCCTTTTCTTCTTTATTGTACATTTGAATCCCTTTTAATCACACTATTAACTTCCCTTATCTACTCACCTCAAATTTTAGTTTTTATCCTACGTCAATTATCGTTAGCCCATGTCCTGGCCCATGTAATGTTCGGAGCTTATCTTCAATGGAAAAGAAAGCACTGATCCTCCTCTTCTTTGTCAAGTATGGCCCATAGTCTAAAGGAACAATTTTGGTCTAGTGATTTTTGTGGACGTGATGAACTACAATTTTGTCATGTGTTGTGTCTCACTCTTTCTCTTTGTGTATGCTGTCATTGTTTATTCCACTGTGCAAAGAAAATGTGAGGAGATGTTAAGTAAAACTGAGGATTTTTGTCTATTATGAATGAGTATTATGACAGTCATAATTAATTGTTTGTCAATCATGATAAGGATGCTGAAATAAGTAATTGTAAGGGAAAAGTGTCATGTATAGTGGAGATATTTGTGTAGAAATTGACTAAGATGTGTACACTTAAAAATACATGTATGCTCCAAAGTATTTGACGACTTTTGCTGAAAGTTAAAAAATATTGTATTCATAAGTTTTTTGTAAAAAAAATAAATAAAAAAAATCATTAAGAAGAAATGGTCTTTCTCCATTTTGAATTGGGAGAGTATACCTTAAAATATTTCAAATAAAGTCACTGAAAAAAATAATAATTACACTGTGCCAAAATAATGTGACGTAATGGAAAAAACTGAAAGAGGATGTAAAATGGAAAGAGAAGGATGATAAATTGTTTTTCAGGAGTTTTCTTGGAACTTCAAAGGATGTCGATGATTGTTTTTCACTTAATTTTTTCGTAATGGTCTACGTTTTTTGTAGTCATTATTGGACCTTGTTGACAAGAAATTGACAACGAGAATAGAGAATGGAGTTGAAGAGGAAGAATGGATATTTACAAGGATTGACTTTTGTCCCATGTCCGTCCGTTTAGATAGGAGAAACAGGATTTTTGTCATTTTGTCGCCTTGTACAAAATATAATTATTTTCCCATGTTGTCTCTCCTCCTACATGGATACGTAACGTATAATGTATATTCTGCAAAAGACTGGGATGTAGTAAGAGGGAAAAAACCAACATTGGATTTTGGACTATGATCGAGTCAATTGTGCAGATACGGTAGTTGGTAGTTAAGTAATCTTTAATGTATATACAACAAACAGAGGGAAGAAGTGTGCTGAGTTGTTACACAGTGTACACAATTCAAGGATCAAATAAATGACTTAATGAGTTGAACTTGTTCGAAAGGAAATGACATTCCTTTATTGTTGTTGTTGTTGTGTATGTGTGTATGTAGTCGTAGCAGTAGTGATTTCGGGTGTTCACTCAACTGACTCGGAATTAAGGGTAGTCTACCGTAAACTGTCTAAATGGAAAAAAAGAAAGAGAAGAGAAGGGAAAAAACACTGACAAGAAGAGTCAGAGAGCATGGGTATGTATGTACACTACAAATTTACCTTTTTGTTTCCTTCTGAGATGAACATTACCACCACAACAACAGCAACAGCAACAAAAGTTCAATCTCTCTGATGATTTGATGCTGATGAGGTCTGAGTCATTGCCGCAGCTCTCCACATTTCCTGTACTACACCATCTACATCATCATTTTTCCTCTTCCTTACTTGTACAAATTTTCAAATTTTTTTCAAAACTGTTGAATAGCATTTTTTGATGGAGTCCGATACGTTTCACTCTTCCCAAAATTCATTCCTATTTGTTTTTGCTGAGATACATATACATGATTTGTTCCTTTGCATCCTGCCAATCCTGTCCAAAGTGTCTGACAATCTCTGTATAGGAAAGTAATGAAAGGAAAGTGACAAACTTATGATTACATAATTTAAGTAAAAGTATTCAAATGTGTGTGTACAAAGAATGATGACTACAACTGGAAAGCTGTGAAAAGTGAAGAGCGAAGATTTTGTCCCCTACTCAACACACACACACACACACACTAAATATACTTATTAAAACAGGTGGGATATTTGATGACTATCGGATTACATGGAAGAGAGAGAATGTGGATGTAAGAGGAAGACGAAGAAGAGGAAGGAAGGACACGGGAAGGTGAGCATTTGGATTGTTCAGACAAAGAGAGAGAGAGACTAATGTACCATTATGATTATTTTTGATGGTAAGTCCCCGAAGTCATCCTCAGTACAGTTGTTTCCCACCCACCCATTCACCATCCTGTAAAAAACACACCACTTGCTCTTCAAAATTTTTATTTTGATGCCGTTCAAAAGGTAGAGATGGGCAAGTCGAAGACCATGTCAAGGCTTGGGGCAGGCCAAACACACATACACACACACACACACACACACACATAAATACATAATTATTCGTTTGAACCGCATCAAGAACCACGAGGATTTTGAACTTGCATCATGTGAGTGTAAATATGATGTACTACTACATCACATCATGGTGTTCTCCCTTACCCAACTTTCCTAGCCCACAACATCTACTTTCAATTAAAGTCAATTTTTGATGTGTAAAAAATTGTTGTAAATTCTCATCCACCTTTCTTTACGATTCGTACGAATCTTCCTTGTTAACACATTTTCCATCATAAATCCTCCTGTCCATTTGCAATAAAGTAATTAATCCTTCAACTTTTACAGGGTAGCCAACTAGCGTGAATATTTGTACAAAAATTTAATGAATAAAATGGGATGAGACGTTAGTTTTAGCTTGCACAGGGATCCTACGCAATTTTATCCCCTTTTTGGAAACCACATAAACATCCGGAAGAAGTGAAAAAAACCAAGACAAAAGCTTTTCACATTTTATGACGACGCACTTTGGATGACTTTGTGTGTACAAAAAAAATTACCAGATTCTTGGTCGACTGGATCCAAATTGAATGGTTTTATTTTGTAAAATCTGTCTTCTCAAACCACAACTACAGATGTTACATAAATCTTGATCTTACTTCTTGTAACTTGACCCATCAACGGTGTGGTGGTTTGACACACGTCCAGGTTATTGACAGGAATTTTTAAAAATACAATAGTCAATAGTTGACTTGTTTTTGGCATTGTCATCCTTCCCAGTTAATTTGGGGGTTCGGCAGTCTACTGAGTACTGGAATGGAATGGATCAGAAGAGACACAGTCCATTTTACATGCAGCTTTGTATGCAAGGGAAAAGTAATTCTGAACTTAAATGTGAATAAAAATAAAAATACGACATCCCCACATATGTCTACTACAATAGTGAAGGGAATTGCCGAGTGACCAAAAAGAGAGACACAATTCGAAATTTGGTCCAATGGTCCATAACCCACAATAATAAAAATGAAAACGACCTCCGTAGTAATAAAAAACAAAATAGTGCACACTACTTTGTAATTAAGGATCATTTCCACATTCCACAGAGCGGAGACAGAAAGGAGAGGCCAAAATTGGCAGTAAAGAAATGGAGACACGAAGGACATTTTGTTTTTTTGAAAAAAAGATAAATCCACATTAAGGTTAATTAAATGTCTGGTATTGAGTAAACCAAGTTGTAGACTCGACTGATGTCATATTAGTAATTTAATGCTCCATTTGACATGAAAAAATAATGTCTCGCTGAATTCCATGACAGGGACAGAGAGACGAGAGACATTTTCATAAACTGTGAATACTTCATTAAGGTTACATCTGTCTCTACTAATTGTGTTTACATGTGGACACACTCTCTTGTTGTTCAGGATGTCGGAGAATATGTGGATCTTTTTTTGGGGGGAGGAGAGGGGGTCAATGAATTAAGAATGTGGATCATATTCAACCGTCTTAATTTGCCCGTGTGGAATCAAGACTGAAAAATAAGACAAATAGACACATGTCGTAAGATTAGGGAAAAATTTGCTCCACATTGCAATGTGCTCTCCTCCTCACACAGAAAATACGGACATATTTTTATTTTTTTGTTTTGCCCCATGTAGTGACCATTGTCAAGTTGAACCGTGTAATTATTAGTTTGACCGTTGACTTAATTGTTGTTGTGGTTTGATGACTTTTCTACAAATTTGTTTGTGGATGGGATGGTGGGTCTCTGTGTGTGTGTGGTACACACATGACATGATGGAGAGGCAGAGATTTACGAGGTACATTCCACAAAATAATTCAGCTACAAATACACACACACACAAACATATGTACAGGTACAGCATAGACGTGAGTGACATGGGTTTTTAGTGGGGAGACACTATACTCGAGACATTTTTGTATCAACTTTGTAGGCTGAGCCTTTTTTTTCGAATCTGTTGCATTCAAAACTCGTAATTATTATTGTTCCTAATTCTCGTCGATGATGATGACGATGAGCCCAGCCTTTTTATTCCGGTGCTCTGTGAGAGCTCGTGTCATTGTCGCAAAATCATCTGCCTCTTGTCGTTGTCACATCCCAAAAAGTTTGTCTCTCTGTTCCTTCTCCAACACAAACACACGCACACAATACAAAACATACAACACACACGCAAAACTATCAGCCCATCGAATATAAGGATCGTCGTCGTCAGAGCAGCGTTAAATTTCTGCTCGTGCTTTCAGTCTCAGTCTAAAGATTGTGACCAATATTATTATCTTCGTCACTCAAAAACCCTTCTGCAGAAAATCTTTCTATTTGTCCGTGTGTGGGAGAGGGAGAGAGTGTCACTGTGGATTTTACTTTAAGGGATTTTTTTTCACAAAAATACAATAACAAACTCTATTGTTCCAAAATCCCATCCATACACATCCACATTTATTGTCTCAGTTCAACATGAAGAAAAATTAACCAAAAATTTGGATACACTCTCACTCTCCTCTTCATTCCGTAATTTGTTTCTACATACAATAGAACAAGAGAAAGAGGCAGTAGGATTGGAAGAGCAAGAAAATAAATAAAAATCCTCTTTTGAACAATTAAACTGGGTTTCTTTTCAATCATGGTGGTTCTTCACAAGATGTCCATAAAATTAATTGGACTTTGACAAGTCGGATCAAATCAACAGTCGAAAGAGACGAAAGAGAAATATAATAAAAATGTTCCAATTCTAGTCAAGTTGAACGGTTTGTGTCCTGTGTCTGTGCGGTGGGAGAGGAGTGATAAAAAAGTGATTTGACTCCAGATTAAAAGTTAATTGGGATGACGGTCGAGACGGAAGAGAAGGGGAAAGAAGGGAAGAAAGTGGTGGACACTGTCTCCCTACCCATCACAAACTTCCATAATCCCAACCAGCGGAACTGTTTCAAAGTAAGACATTAAATTTATTTCTCACTAATTTCCAATTATTAAAGTCCATGACTATCATGGTCAGACCATGACATAAAAGCTAATACATTTAGTTGTCTCCGACTCTAGCCTTCCGTCTGTAAAATAGCTCATGACAGGACAGTAAATAGTAGCAAATGGCTTACGGACAAAGATGACCATTTTGACAGTAGTGCATTTTTTATTGTGAGCCCACCCACTCGTAAAATTTAATAGACATTCTGTCTGTCAATCCAATACCAAAGTCCGTCTCTCTCATTAAAATGTCAAACAAATGAACCATGACGAATATTGACACTTTGCAAAATTGAATATTGCATATCCCGTCCACATCCTTCACTTTGCATCCTTTTCACACTGTCTACAAACGGTCAATTGTTAACATTCCAATGTACATACATCTTATTCCAAATTCTGCTTCGGAAAATTTAACAATTTGTCTTTGAGGACTGGAAGGAATGACGCAACAGAGTGTCCTTCAAAAGATATTGAAAATTCTAATTTGAAATGCAAAAAATGCACAAAATCTTCATGACAAAGTCTCAAAGAGAGAGAGAGAAGGAGAAAGGATGATTGCAATTTTTTGTATGAAAAACAATTTGGATGTTGGAAATGAATCCTGTAGACTGCAGACTCCATATTATTGATGTGAATGTGAATAATATGATGTAATGGAATGAGTTCACCCTTCCGTTTCCTCATCACAGACAAGGAATGGGAAGCCTTACATGGTTAAATGACATCCTTGTCAAAAATAAAAAAAGGATTTAATAACCATCCCTTTTGCTGTATTCCTAATGTAATAGTAATGTACATTGTACACAATGTGTATGGATTTTCCTCATAATGTGCTCACATACTTTGATTACTGAAGAAAATTAGGAAGAATTAGTGTGTGCAGCTGAGGGTGATCTTCAAGGCCAAGACTTTTACAACTAAATTGATACTGAGGTTAAGTCCCTACTCTCCGCACCACTGAATTCCTCCTCCTCCTCTGCCCTATCAATTATAAATTGAGTCTTGATCTTTCGAGACAGAGAGAGAGAGAGAGAAAACAACTTGTACTCACTCTTATATAATCCTCCTGCATCATACTCTTACATCATAACTACATACCAACAAATCATATTCGTTACCATTTATTTAGAAATGGTGTACATTTCAAAGTTTCAAACTTACTTCCATGACAAATTACACACTCAGTTTATTGCAGGTTTATGTAATAAATACTCAATTCATGTCCAAGAAAAAACATTCACATCCCCTCCAACCCATTTCTGTCTTATTCTTATTTTGTTAGTTCAAGGCACGAGGCTCCTCCTTAAAGTTTGTTAAAATTTAATCTTTGCACTACAGTCATTTACATAACCGTTTAAAAATAACTTCAAATGTTAGCTACTGGAGGGGATAGGTCAAAGATCGATAGATCAGTGTGTGTGGATACATAATGGAGAAAAAACTGAACTTGACATTGGGGTCTGAGGGAAGAGGGACAGTACCACCTGTACACTTAATGTTTTATACATATGGATGTAGGGAGAAGATTCACATGCAATGTCAGGATGCACCTGCCTTTTCCCTCTTTCACCCTCCCCCTTCCAGTTCGTTATATGATTCGCTCTCAAGCACTGACCTAACATTCCTCAGCAACAAAGGACGATCGTCATCTCCCTCTCTCTAAAATATGAGTCAGTGCAAGCTGCACTCTATAATTATCTTGACTTTCTGGTTGAGCATTAATTTCATATTTTTTTAAATAAAAAAAAGTTATGAGTTCAACTAGGAGTAAACGGTATACTGCGGCTTGTGCTCAGCTACCTGACACACACGAAAAATGTCCAGAAATGTGCATGCGTTGCTGGAAATCCTTCGTGGGGGGACACGATGGGATTGTAATGAAAGACTTTGTTTTAAAGGGTAGTTTTTACATCAAACAGCAAAAGTCTCGTGTCCCACTCGGTCAGTCTGTTTGTGTAAGATGACATATGAGTGGAGGAGCACGTGCATGGAAAGCGTATATATATATTGTATATAAAATTAAATAAGAGAGAGAGAGATGAACAAAGGAATAATAAAATAGGGATACATGGTATTAAAAATAGTGTACACATTACAATTCTCCATCCCTCCTGTACGAGAGCACCTACAAATACACAACGACTGGACTCGTCCCTCCATGCACACACAAACTCAGAGAGAAAGAGAGAGAGATGTGCACTTAATTCCGTGTAAAATGTTTGGGGGTTTTGTTTCTTTCTCCTAGTTAAGGTGGAGAGTGAGTATGTGTGTGTATACACAAAATATAAAATTTAATGCTCATTATATTCAGTGTGTACTGAAGAGGGAAGGGGAAATCAACTGATGCATGAGCGACTATTTTCAAGGCGTTGTTTCGTACAGACCATTCGATGCGTGACAATGAATATATATTTTTTCCATCGAACAGACCAAACTACAACTGACTACTACCACCTCCATTGTACAACATACATGTAGTATATCATATCCATTATTATTTTGTTTTATCATGAAATAAATACGATCCATGTATCCCCCATCATAACAATATCCCTGTACTGACTGAGAGTGTGTGTATACTTTAAAAGTATTGTATTTTTACGTCAAAATATTGGAATTCTCTCCAAAATAGACAAAAGGGAGGGATTTTAGTGCCATTTCATCCCATCTCATCTCATCATCAATGTTTTTTGCACTCTGATCTCCCAAATTCCATTTGACAGACATTCCTAGTTATTCCCTGTCAGAGGGACGTTCACAATATGGGTTGATGAGTTAAAAAACAGTCATATGATGGTACCTTTCCTTTTTTTCCATGTTGTACCCACACACGTTTTCATTCACAATCACAAACTAGGATTTGAGAGTGGATTCAAAAAATGGGAAAAGTGTTTCTCTAGTCTTCGGTTGATGTGAGGGTGGGAGGAGAGAGAGAAGTTGTGAGCTCCCTTCGTCTCTCTCGTGTGAGTGTCTGTCAGTTGTAAAGTGAGTGTACAGATACTTTTATATAGTCCCAAGTTGTTTTTTTTCGTGTTAATAATAATAATTACAAGCGAGTGTGAGAGGAGTACTTCTAAAATAGAGAATAGTCAAGAATATTTCTACATGATATACACAACAATATTATTATTATTCTGAGGTAGAGAGGTGAGCGTGCATCCTGTGTGTGTGTGTACAAGCTAAACTTGGTTTATTCAACTTGTGACTCCCCCAGCCAGCAACAACAACACAACTACTGACGTTATATGATCGTTTTGCATCGTTTCCTCTCCCCTCCTCTCCTCTCTCTCTCGTTTACTTAAAAATCTTGTATTTATAGTATTATCGCCAGTATGAATCCTGTCAAGAGTACGTACGTACACTTTTGTCCATGACGCTGATTCACTTCTCTTCTCTTCTTGCTTTTGTGAGTGACTCGCAGTCTTGTAAAGAGACGTTCAGACCCTGTCACGCTTCGTGTCACCCTGACTGAGAGTGAGTGTGTGTGTATCCGTGGAGTCTGAGAAGGCACAAGTCGACAGTCCGTTCATTATTTGTAGTTCAAGTTGAGAGACAGTGGAGGCAAAAACAATTGAAACTATCCTCTCTACATTATTGAGATCCAAAATCTCTTGTCTAACTATATAAACCGAATATTCTATTGGGTGAAAGGAGAAAGGAGAGTCATCAGATTTTGATGATATTCAGTGACACTGTGTCTGCGTTTGTCAATACTGTTGACATGTAATCTGTTGAAAACTATCTTGCCTTACAAATAGGAAGCGTCTGTGACAATTCATACAGGATTTTGTGCGTGTGTGTGGACGGATGAAGGAGTCATAAATGAGATGCGTCCTCACATCTCATCAATTTTCACCGGAACGCTCAGCTGAGACAGTGTGAAAGGGAGAAAGAGTTCCATGTAAATTAATCCATGTTAATGTCCTCTCCCTTTCGCTCCCAGCAATGTAGCACACAACACAGACTTTAAAACATACAAGTTGTTGTGGACACAAAAGTGAATTAAAAAAGTGCGGCTCCTCATTTTTTGACTAGTGGAAAATTAGTGTGTACAAAGATTCAAATTTTAAATCAAGCAGTGAGACATGGATTGAATCATGGATTATTTGAGAATGATTGTACAAATTTCTCAATGATATTTTTGGTGGCGTGAGCCAGGGAACACAAATGAACATGGAGACATGTCGAGTGTCGTTTGTTTTGCATGGACTTTCATTTGAGACCTTCATGTCGACTGACAATAATTTAACAACATCCTTTGAGTACATACTCTCCACTGCAAAATTATTCCAATGACATTTCCAGTGACCCAATGCTGAATTTTCTGCATCAGTTTCGTGCCTGACTGTCCACTTGTCCAGAAGTCAGATGCATCCTCTCCTCATCCACAGCAATTTTTCCACAGTTTTCCAGGCTTGAGCTGTGTCATGCAGAAATTTGTGTAGTTTATTTGTGACTGGCTAAGAAGAAAGTGTCTTTATTAATTTATTGTTGTTGACTGGACAGTGTGTGGGAGTCAAGATGGGGGAGACAGAGACGTACCAGTTGCACAGTTTTAACAGTTTTATAAATGAATTTAGTCATAGTGGTGGGTGTAATAATATAATTGCACACAGTAATACAATCAGTGTTGGGGATGAGAATGGTGGTGGTGGGAAAAAGTACAAATTAAGACTCAAATTTGATGGCACTTGTGCTCTCGAAGTGGTTCGACTCAATGGAGGACATTTCCAGGTATTCATTCCAACAATAAACTCTCAAGTCAAGGACAACACACACACACACACATTGCACAATCCCTCCTTTTCAATCTGACTTTCCGAGTCACTTTCCATGGTCATCCTCCTTTTTTATAAAATTATCCATTCTAGTCCTACAAATACAATTGTCCTCAGGGCTATTTGTATTAAGCTAATTTGAATTCTGATCAAAATTTCCCTTTCCTCTATTATGATAAAATAAAAAGGAGGATGAATAGAAAATGTGGAGTTGTATTTATTATTGTAGGATTTCCAATGTTGCCAACCCTCGATTTGACATTATTTCTTCTCCATTTTTACAATTTGTCGAATGGGGCAAAATATTAACCTTCAAAACTGTATTTATTTTTGCTAACAATGAATGTTTGTGCTGGACATAAAAAAAGCATACAGTCGATGGAGTGTTGGACAAAAATGTGGTTGGATTTCTGAAAAATGGAAATATGTGGGTGAAAATGAGAAACCGTTAGGTTGAGGTACAATTTCCATGCACAACTAGTAGAAATGTGGGTTTGAACACTCAATCCAATAAGTTTTATTTTTGATGGTTGAATGATTTACAGGTTGCAGCTGTATGCATTGGTTGATTCACCTGACCTATTAACACACAGACACACACAGTTTTTCTTGTCCGTAAATAAAGGATATGAATATCATAGCGAAGGCTTAATAAATTTAGTTTCCCTTCCGTTCACTTGAATTTGAAAATTTTGACGACAGATCCACACACACACCTCACATCCACTTTACATGTATGATGAAAGCATCATTTCACAGTTTAACCATAGAATTAGCATTTAACAGTTCGAAAATTCCATTTGGGAGGAAATTGTACTATGCAATGTGAAATCCTTCGGCCAAGAGAGTGACTGTGTGTGTGTGTGTGGAATTATGATGTGGACAAGTTAAACCACAATTAAATCGACCATACCGAATGAAATTGATTTAGTGCCATGATGTTGTGGTTGAGACAAATTTAGTATGGGAAAAATACGTCAGATTCATTAAAATGTCGGATGGAGTGGATGTTTATCCAAAAAAATGAAATAAATTTGTCACTGCACTTTACCTCAGAAATTAGTCAAATGTTCTTGTCAAAAAATATGTAATAATGATGGATGTGTAATTTTTGTGGTTGTAGAGCCTAACACACTTGGACATTAGTGGGAATAGCGCTCAAAAATTGGACCTGAGAAGCCTCGCAAGACTGGAGTGGTTGTGTTGTTCAAATAATAACCTAGAGTTCCTCACCCTCTCTGGAAACTCCCTCACCTACCTCGACTGCTCTCACAACAGTACGTCTAAATATTAATTCATTTGATTGCTCAACGAGTTCATTCCACACACACACTGAGTGCAGTGTGTGTGTGAGAGAGAACAAAGGATCTGATAATTATTGTTATTTATATTAATTTTGACATCATCCCAAGACAAGAGTGTTGTATGATGACGGAGGAGAATTACAGAGTAGAGTAGGAGTAGGAGGAGAATAATTTGCATGACCCTTTGGTCCAAAGTCATTGGAAGTTGATTGTTGTAATAATGGGTAGGATATACGCACACACACACACACAGGAGAGGAGAGGAGGAGAGATAAGATCGAGATATCGTCTTTTTCGTTTCAAAGCCACTGAAGCAGAGTTTGACTATTCTTTGCCGTTTTACCGTTATCACACGGTTAGACGAATTAATCACTTTTCTGTCTAATATCTTTTTTTACTAGGTCATGAATAAAAATTTAAGTAATTAAATGTGGATTTTACAGTAAGTGCGTTCTCTCCCCCCCCCCCCTCTC
>WJFB01001336.1:0-33270 GCA_009870185.1 Pygmarrhopalites habei | reverse complement strand
TAAATATATATACTTATATATATACAAAGAATATTAAATATATATACTTATATATATACAAAGAATATTAAATATATATACTTATATATATACAAAGAATTAATTTACTTATATACTCACGTGCGGGGTGCGGAGTATTAAAATACTAACAAGAGAAAATGAATCTATATATCTTGAAAAAAAATTATACTAGCTAATACTGTCTTACATACTATTATATTGTTCCACGAGATTAAAAAAACGATTTATATAATATACACAATATTATATAAGACAAACTTCTGACAAACGACTTGTCAAAAGTCAAAGCTGAGTGAGGTGCTGTACTTAATCTTCTTTTGAAAAATAAAAGAATTTGATACTATAAATATCATCTTCTTTACAATATACATAGATAGTAAGTTAAGGATAAAGAATTCTATATTTAAGGCATGCTTCAAAGTGTGAGAAACTTATTAGTAGTTGTACTTAATGGCAGTATTGACGAGAGTAAATTATAAATTAACTGAAAAACTGGTAAGTGTTTCGAAAATTGACCCGTAAAATTTACTTAAAAAAACATTTTATTCGTTCGTTGTGAATAAATTCATTACGACTACGTGTCTCAAATAAAATTAATACAAATCTATTGTCCCTGTAATGCTTCATTCAAATTTTCATGATAACCAATAGATTTATTGCCAATTGACAATAAATAGGGAAAGTTGCATAAAAGTTTTTATTAAAAACGGTGAAAAAATTGTGAGTGGGGAGAATGCGACGAACAAAGACAAAACGGTCGGCGTCTAACATGAAAAAAAATTCACACAATTTAATTCAATTCCAGATTTAGGCCGTATGAATATTAACATTTCAATTTTTACTATCGGAAAGTTTTTAGATTCACACATTTTTTGTGTGCAAATTAAATGATCACAAGAAAAGATTTAACTCATCAAATACAATTGTAAATGTGTATAATGGTGGAGTACAGAAATAACTTTCATTCTGTACTACAACTTAATTGTCTAGCCTTTTTTATAATCAGTACAGATCATCGTGTCATAAACCAGTAACTTCATAATGCTCAAGGAATAAAGTGCAAGTTAACAGAGAAGTAGAGATAAGGAGATACAATTTTGAACTTTAACTGCTGAGGACAGTAAATAAACTCATTTATAATACAGTGTAGTGAAAACTAGTATAAAATAATTAAATTCATCTTTTAAAAGGAGGAGCAATTAACTGTAATCAATGACTTTAAGGTTATGGTTTTTTCATAATTTTGCAACCAAGTTAAACGAGCAACCTTAGTTTACCTTAGTTGGGTTGGGGCGAGATAGAGGGGAACTCACCTGTAATTTCATTGAGGGAAATTCCAGGGAAAAAATGCACCACTCTCATCCTGCCTGATGACATTTTTAATTCCTTTATTTGACCTCGTGTAAAAGACGATTGACCTCTTTTAAAATAGGCAACCAAAATGTCCCCAGTTGACAAAATTCACTGCAAACTTTTCAGTGAAAAGGCAGAAAATTGTGAGTGTGAATGGGTACACTTTTACCCAGACCTCCCTTAATAAATGTTGTGTATAGCACGTACATATATCAACAATGCATATAAATATATATATACACCTTTGGAAATTAGACTCTCAGGTAGACTCAGGTGTATTGTATTGATAGTTCTGCAATCCACCATTTCTTTTCCTTTTTTTAAAATAAATGCTTTTCCAATCGTTATTCCACACATCGTAGTTACTTAAAAAATGTGGAATTCAATGTGGATTTACATACTTTCATAACATTTCCTCCCTCCGTCCTCCCTGGAAATTTGTGAGATTTTTTGGAGAGAGCAGTTGTGTTTACAAAAACCAAGATTTATTTTTGTGGTCACCTGTAGTGTGGATTTATACACATGTGTGTGTGTAATTAAAAATTTGCAAGTGCAGTGAGACTTATTAGAATAAAAACTGAACACAAGCTGACTGGTGAGTAAAAGTTTATCAAGTAAATTATTCAATGAATAAATTATTGTGAATATGTTTCCTGATTGTTGATATGTGAAAACCAAAGTCAATAATAATCATTTGAATCATTTAAACAACTAAGTAACCCTGTATTTATTTATTTTTGTAGCCTTTCCAAGTCTGATTGAAGGGGAAGGATGAAGAGTCTCAATTTTTAGTACACAAAAGTGAAATCTCAAATTTTTTTACGCAAATCCGTCCAGCCTCACGCCGCCTTAACTCTATTTTTGTACACAACAATAATAATTAACTTTTATTTTTTTAAAATATGCGAATTGAAATTAAGAAGTTGATATATCCAGCATCTTTTTTTGAGATAGTAAGGTGCTTCTTTGAAAAACTATGATCAGTTCAAAGTGCCTACTTTTATTTAGAGAAAATCTGCAGGCAGATTTCTTTTTTTCGATCTGAAATAATCTGAATAAGGATTGAAGATCTGTTACGGTGTTATGAACAATTTAATCATTAACAGCAAATAACTCATACCACAATTGCCTCGAAGTATTATAGTATGTTCATCATCATCAATTTCAAGAACAACAATAAGGGTCAGCCAACCAGGATATAGTATCAAAAAGAGAGATAGAGAAGGTGAGTTACTTTACTTATGTTTTATAATATTATTCAAATATAACAGATTGTATCTTAAGTAAGTACTTACAATATTCTTCATCTACTAAAAGTATTATGACTCTTGTGTTTCATAACCATCTTTCTAGATAATGTAGCATTTAAATACATAAAAGTAGTTTGAGTTATTCTCGGGAAAAAGGGTTCAATGGTTTTTTAAAAAAAGTTTAAAATGGATATTTCAATATGGTAATGGATAACAATTTTATGGGAGTATCTGTAGTACCAGGACAAATTTGAAACATACAACACAACCCACTTCCACTTCCCTTATTTTAAAATTGAGGAGGAGGTGTATGTAGCTCAGATTTCACACATGAAATGAAATGTGATCTCTTCCTCCAAAAAAATATCCTCCTCCCTTGCACCCTCTAAACCATTCTAGCACAATGTATGACTGGATCATTTGCTGGAGTCCAGAAGGCCCCTAAAAACCAGACCCACACGATCAGGTACTTTAAGTACATACACCTATATATGTACATAGTAAATATGAACACTTTCAAACACAATTACATAACTTTGTTAGATCCTTTCGTGCTGTCAAGTATGATGATGATCATTAAGGTATTATTGCAAATTTATTTCAGTGTCAATGAGATACGATTCATATTTTATCATTCTCGTGTTCATTCATTTGGCAGGGCGTTCTTCAAATCCTCTAGTTTTAACATTGTTGTGCATATGTAAATTGTAAACATGAATGACGATTCAATAACAAAAATTCATCTACTCGTGTAGAGGGTTAGGTAATGTAATAAAAGTTTGTAAGTGGGAATATCCGTACAGTTTACATACACTGGGTAGTAAGTACAAAGATTGTCTGATCTCGGTATGAAGAGAGGGGATTATTAGTGCTATTCCCAGACTTGGAACAAGTCACATCTGGTGTACCGGGTTTCTCTCTCTCTCTCTTGGTCTGTGTCTGTGTGTGTTTTTGTATGTGGGTTCAATCAAATCCCCTTTTCCCAGTACAGTTGTTGTTTGTCTCCAAAAATGTTGTATTCAAAAATGTCTGTTTTTCCAGTGTTTCTCCGTTGCGTTGTGTTTGTCTGGTGAATGTTTTTAGAGCATGTTCAAGTTCAAGTGGTTGGTTTTTCAATTCTTTGAATATAAATTTATTCCGAAAAGTAAAAGTAAAAGAATTTTCTCTCCGTGTCTCTAAGCATCCTATTCGGGAAGGATCCAGCCATCACCAACCACATTTTTCTCTGTTATGTGTATCTATAGATATATTTTGAAAGTGTAGTTTCCTCAGCACGTGCACCGGGAGTTCATTTTCAGTGTGTAAAGCAGCTGCAGTACATTTCCAAAATTTTGTTTGGCAGTTGCATCCAAATACTTTTCGTGGAAATTGTGTTTCTGTGTGGACCTCTCTTCTCACGTGGAAGTTTTCCACATGAAAAATTCAATCAAGTACAGTTTGTACTTAAATTAAACTCAGTTATTGTGTGTGTGCTCAATTAAATCTAAATTGCACAAGTAGAAGGTGTTCAGGTTTGAACGTTTAGATCCATTTTAGTAAAGGTAATTTATTTTTTCCAAAATATTCTGAGAAGATTTTCATTTGGAATATTTGAAGTTAAGGGAGTAGAACAAAAAATGGAGCTGAGACCGGGAGTTGACATTGTACAGGACACGGAATATTTATCCGTGGTTCCCTTCCTCGTTCATCTGAGACTTCCGTTTTTTTTGACAACCCTAGTCATCAGTCGTGGAGTGGAGGGACAACTGACTCTCTGTGTAGAGTCGGGCCAATTTCCGACTTATCTCTTTTTTAAAAATAATGATCCTCATGCCTCATCAACTCGGAAGACTACCAACATGTCATAACCCTTTCCCTTCGCAATTAGGAAACATTGCACAGACACAGACACACACACGCAAATTGATTTACGACTGGATTCCTTCCCATTATTTTTAAACTGTTCAACCCTTTAATCTCATTTTCAGGTTGAGACCTGGAAGAATTTCTAATTTAAACGCCTTTCCACCTTTTTAATACGAACAACTTTTCTTGAGTGTCATAAAGTAGCTCTTTTCAACCATGACATTATTATTATTGTCAGGTCAGTCACACACACTCACTCACAATAGTGATTGAGAGGAGAATGTCCATAATCCATAGGCAACAAAAGTTATTTGTAGAATAATGCATAAATATTCTGAGTGAGTTATTTTAAACGCCCATCCATTAATATGGAGTGACTTTCAGGTAGGACAGGATGCACAAAAAAAGTAAAAGTTTGCATTTTTTAAAACTATGTACAGACACAGAGTAACAGAGCACGAACTTGTAAATCTTACTCCCTATTTTGACATTTGAATTCCAAATTAATTTACACTTTCCTCACACCCTATTGGATGAAGAAAGGATGGGAGACAGGATTGAGGATTGAAAGGTTTTTACATTTTAAAATCAAATTTATCATAACTGCCTCAGAGTCTTCTCCCAATCTGTATACATTTTTTTATTGGAGTTTAGTCCGTCCTGAGAAAACATGCTTTTTTTCTTTCAACTTCCTTACATTCCATGGGGACTTTGATCATGTCATATGTTTCCCTCCCTGACACACACACACATGGCAATTGACATGTGTGTTCTCCCTCTTGCCCTTCACAATATTTCTCAAAAAAATGTCTGAGGAAGTCCTCTCATATTTCTCTGTGGTGAGTGTGAGTGTACCTTCTGGTCTGGCACGTGCGTTTGTCTTCCTGTCCCAAATCTCCCCTTTCTCAAAGGAAAGAAAAACGTTTTTCAAAAGTCATAAATAGTGGGGGATCTCTATCAATCTCATCCTCATTCTAAATAGACTTCATCCATTTTAAAATTCAAAGGGGATGAGTAAAAAGGACATTTTGTCTCTTTTCAACATTATCCACATACAAAAAGACAGTACACATACAAATTGTACAAAGTAAGAATCCTCGTCTGATCTGGTTCAACAATAATTTGTATTCACTCCTCTCTTCCGGCTTTCTTGATTGATTGTTCTGCTCCATCATTTGTAGGCTGAGATGAGAATCCAAATAATTGGGAATGTGTCTCTCTCTTTCAGGTACAGTAATATCATTAAACAGTCAGACAGTACAGCTAGGCAGAGGAAACAAACACATTAATTCTGATCAGGACAATATGGAGTATATATAGAGAGTTTATTTATTCAGTGCATACCTTTGAGAAGGGGGAAGGATGAGGATCTTTGAAAATAGAAGTGGAGGAATTAAAATACAAGTTCATTTTGCATTTGCTGGCAGGATTTTCTTCTTCTTCTCTCTCTCTCTCCCTCCCTCCCTTTTATCACTCCTCTCTGTTCTGAATCTGAATAATATACTCCCTCCCTCACCAACCAAAACTCATTCTGGTGAAGAGAGTACAGGGTAGTGTACTCGGAAGTTTTATGAGTCTTTGTAGCCGGTTCAGTAGAAAAAACATGGCTGTTAAAAATAAATCTTTGTATACACACACACACCTCTTCATCCTTTCCAAGACTCCTTTTTCCCCTCCTCCTCCTCACTGCATCAACCTTTAAGATTATGACCATGAATGATTCTAAAGTTTTATTTATGTGGAAGGGTGTTTGTCGGCTACACAACACCAGAAAACCAACGGGGAAAAAAATTAGGGAGCCAGGAGTGGTTCTCTTCTTCTTCTTCCCAACTCCTCATCTTTCTCTCTCCCTGTTTAACACATTAAATTCAAAAGAAGGATTTAAATCTGTTTTCAGACGAAACAAATCCAAATCATAAAAATTACGTACTACTCACTTTGACTGTTGGTTGTTACACATAATATTCATACCAAGTTCACTCCTTTATTTATTTATTGAGTCTTCCAGCTTATGATCTCAAAGACAATCCACATTATTTATGCTGGCATCTTCTTAATGTACAAGACCTTAACTTAGGTCAGCAGTTTTAATGGTCAATGACAAAACCTTGTTAGTGTGACATTGGTTTTTAGGACGACGTCACAATGTGTCACTGCTAAATACTACAAACGAAATATACTTGAATCAATCTTACCTTGGATCAGTGAATATGAAAATTGTTCTTTTTACAGATTGACTCTGTAGTACAGAGTCTGTACAGTCAAAAAAGAGAATTAATTGTAATGGATATTTTTTATGTGTGTGTGTGTGGAACAAAAGACTGTTATACATTAAGTAATCTAGATTCAATATCCAACCTAGCTGTACTCACTACAAAAGAAATACAAAGTAGAAATCATAAAGACGACTATTAGTACACTTATTTAGTACCTATACTTTATATTGTTACAGTCTGCATTGCAATTTGCAAAAACATTTCCGTCGTCAATGTCAATTACCACGAGATTTTTTTTCTCTTTGGACTCAACAAAGTCTGCAGGGGGGATTTAACTGCAGACTAGACAGTCATAACAAAATATTTTTGCATATATGTAAGTACAATATGTTTAATTATTCCTTTTACTATGTACTAGTGTGGTTGAGAAAAGTGAAATCCCGCCCGAATCCTTCTCTCTTCATTATATACAGTATATATTGTACACAGCCACTCCATTACGTTATTGAGAGGCCCTAGGAAACTATGCATGCTTTTTAATAGTCGTCTGCTGCACAGGGATGATGGCTTCATTGCCACAGTTGTTGAAATATTTATAGTGTTGCTAAATCCCAAATAAGGAAGTAATTTTTTTGAGAAGGTAATAATTGCATTTTTATTGATACTTGAGGTTCCTACACATTCCTCTCTGAATGTGTTTGTGTGGATTTGTGAGGGTCTTCATCTCAAATAATCCTCATGTCATCGTCACCATTTGGACCAAAAATGCATAAACTGGATGAACAAACAACGTTGGAGAACCAGAGTATTTTTTTGAAAAAAACTCGAGCATCTTAACCTCAAACTACACAGTGTGTACTCTACTCTGTATATGCAATTTGGACATTTTCCTAAACACGAGGAGGAGAGTCAATGTACTTACACACACACAGGCACACACAATGTGTGTATATATGTTTACTGCCAAAAGCTAGTAAAAAACTGAGAAACTGACTCACCAAAGAAATGTACATGTTTGAGGAGTCAAATCATCATTTGTTACAATTGTGTATACTAAAGTACTACTGTACACTATTATGTGCAATATTCTTCTTGATATCGATTCATGTCTCAAATGCAAAAACTGTGCATTTTTACTGTCCCTCGTTACAATACCATTAGTCTATTAGTCATGACAAGCATGACTTTGAAACAAAAGTTCATTGTTCGGAACAATTTGTTTCTCATGCATCTGAGTATAAAAATTCTTAAGAGTTGAAACTCTCTGTATCATTGTTATCCAAAAATGTATATTGTTCTTAATGCCCAATGGACATATTCCATTTACTACTGCATTTCTTTTACAAAGTTATTAAATGTGTCTCTTCTTTCTTATGATTTTCAGAAGCTCGCCTTTGGAACACGAAAAGACTGGTCATCATGGAATGAAATCTCTAACACTTCTACTTGGAAGGATTTAATATTCAAATATATACAAAACTACTCTTTAATTAAGACAAACGGTGATTTGAGATTCCCACCTCCTCTCCTCTCTTTTTCTCTCTATCTGTATGAATTCAGCGTGATAAATCAACTACGACACATACGTTATTAGCCACACACAATTTCTACAATAGAGAGTGAGATTAGCCTCAATACAAGTAGAGAATAAACTTTAGAAAACTTCGAGAGGACATCACAGACTGAGAGCAAGTCAAATTAGTACAAAAAGGAAAATCACTGTCAAAGGATAGAAATCTTCAGAAATCATAAATATAAAGAAGAAAGTCGTCCAGTCCACATTTAATCTTTGGAGACAGAGTTGAGAAACGGGAGAGGACAAAAAAAATGTATCATCAAAATGTGGCAGAGCCAGTTTTACTAGTTGAAAATCATGGTCAACCATCATCCGTCCCTACCCCACCTCATCGTCGACAGTCTCCGGCGACCAATAATGCAATTAGTAACAGTGGTGGCCATAATACTAATAACAATAGCAACATTAATCGGCAATCCAGCAATAACAATTCATCCTTTGATGACATGACCTTTGATGATGAACAAGAGAGACACGATGGGGACACACGGTCTGGAACCACGTCCTCCTCACCCTTCGTTCGAAACACTCAAGTTCAAAATAATAATTTGATGGGGAAAACAAGTCGTAACAAAAATTATAAAATAGTCAATCATATTCATATGGGTAATAATAATCACAGTAGCAGCAACAATAACAATAATGAAGGGGATGATGACGCTATAAAATATTTACCATCATCATCAAATTCAGTCAAATCACCGCCCTCTCCATCGTCACAACAACAACAAAAATGGTTCAATATGACTCCTCCAACTCGTGATACAGAGTCAAAGTCAGAGTCCGGGGTGGAGGGTGACAGTCCACACTCGTTTTTGAATGACTCGTCATCCTCTAGTTCTACTTACACATTGGAATTGTCATCCTCCTCTTCTCCCTCCACCTCCTCCACAGCCCTCACACCATCGTCTGCTCTGTTACCACCAATTGGAAGACCCTCATCTTCCTCTACATCCAAATCCTCATCTCATGGAGAAAGTAGAAGATTAAGAAATAATTTACAGAGTGAATCTCCTTCTTCCCCTCCAAGTGAAATATTTCACAGTGACAACCAAAGTTATTCCACTCCTCCATCATTCTCAACTGGGGGAAGAGAACAAGTTGGGCATCTCTCTCAGCACCCTAGTAGTAGTAAGAGTAGTAGTGTAGGAGGGAAGGGACAACAAGAGGGTTGTGTACCCCACTTAACTTTCTCACCCGACACTCCGCCTGCCGGACTTGGAACACCTGTCGTCCAGGATTTTCCCTCAACCGCGCATTTCCGGTCTTCGTCCCTCCCCTCCTCCTCCCTCCCGTCCTCGTCCTCGTCGTCGAACCCCGTCTTTGGTGACTTGCTCAAAATGAAATCCACTCCAGAAGCGAGTGGAGGTTCTTGTGCTGTGAGTCGTCTTTCAGGTTTACCAGTCGATGTTCAAAAAGTTTTGTTGACTAGTTCTACTCATCACAGTCCGGGTATCAATAGTAATCTCAACAGCACCAACAATAACAATTCTCTTAATTCAATCGACAATTCTACAGCCAATCACAGTCATTCGTCAAGTAATTTAAGCAGTACAGAAGAAAATTTTGAGTGTCTTGGAGAAGGAACGGAATCATTTTTGGACTCGCATAGTGAGAACACTAGCTTACAGTATTCAAGGTAAAGTCTATTATTCTCTTCTCCTCTCTCTTTCTCTTTCACTTTTTCTCACTCAGTCACTATCATTAACTAGTATTATGTTGTATTGTCAAAGAAAAAAATGTTTTGTGCAAGGATGTTCTGTCATTTTTATTCTCCTCCTCCCCACACTTCTCCTCATACACGATTACAGACACAGTCACAAACACTTTTTTTGCCTGCCTTGGGACTTGCAATTTATAAGATTGTGTGTGTGTGGTGCAATGTAACTCTGTGTGGGGATTTGACAATGGACACACACACAGTGGAGTGTTGAAAATATTGATATTTTGGTATAGATCATAATTCATAAGTGTCTAAAGTGTTGTGGAGGCCTTGTGGAGAGGAGGGGATGGAAAAACAAAAGAAATACTTGAACTTTTGCTTCTTCAAGTCTTCTCTCCCTCTCTATGCGTGTGTGCGTGTGTGTAACTGTTGTGTTGTGGGGAGATGTTTGACAGGAGTATAGGGAAAAGTGTTGCAGTGTTGAGATTAGTAAATTATAATCATTATCATTTTTTTTCTAAAGATTTCCTTTGTTCACAATATATTCTCTAGTCACTCATCCTCCTCATGGTGCATTACAGATTGTATGCAAGTAAATAGGCTAAGATAGGAGGTGTTCAATGTGTGTGTGTGTGGATTTTTGTGAAGGTGATGAGATTTTCAGTCTCATCAGTGCCTTGTTTGTAAAAAGTCATTTAGTCATTGCTACTTGCCACGTGAACCATGATTCTTCTTCGTCTAATCTCATTGTTCTTGAGAGTCAGGGAAACCGCAAAAAACCCACACACGCTCTCTCTCCCTTCGATATTAGATTGCAACCATTAACCTTGTTGAATATAAAAGTGCATTTTTTCCTGTAGCCTAATTAATTTTTTTTCTGTACAAATCAATTTTTTCTCTAGAAAATTCAATAGTTTTTAGCAAAACCCATAGTTTTCCGAACTAGAATGCTTCCGAGTTGAAGGGGGTATCAAAGTACTTTACGTCCACGTATGAATTCCAGAGTTGGTTATTGTATGTAGCATGAGAATTTTTGATAAGGTCAAAATTTTTGTCGTCAGAATACTAAAGTGATTCTTAGGTAATGTAATGACGACACACACACACACCGTGGGTACATTCATACAATTTTTGATAAAGGTTTGGTTCGTTCAGACCTTGGTTTTCCATTTACTGCACACTGCAAAAACTGCGCACACCACTTACCTATATGATACTTCCCTCATATTTTGACAATTTAGACTGAGTAAATATAAGTAGAGAGACGTACACGGTCTGTCCACACAATTGTACCGTGTACACACTGTACACGACGACAACGACACAAAATAGGTATATTGATTCTGGTCAATAATCCATTTTGACTATCCTACCTCATGTAAGCTTTGATGTAATGGACTACAACG
This sequence comes from Pygmarrhopalites habei, assembly GCA_009870185.1. Taxonomy (NCBI): domain Eukaryota; kingdom Metazoa; phylum Arthropoda; class Collembola; order Symphypleona; family Arrhopalitidae; genus Pygmarrhopalites; species Pygmarrhopalites habei. Next base: position 21,940 of record WJFB01001336.1, on the reverse strand, counting down.
TCACAATAGTTTGAGTGTAATGACCAAATACACAAGTATTCTCTCATGACGATTGATACATATAATATTCTGTAGGTATTCCTGTGTGTTCACATTTTAACAAGTGTGCCTTTTCAATTATGTCCTACTTTAATTATTTACCCAAAATGTTTATTTCTGTTTCATTCCACAATAATTATAGCCTACGGTACTTATGTACGTCACACACACACGCTCCTGTTTCGAGTTGAGAATATGTTTAAAGTTCAGAATGCACAGTGTGGACATGGACATGATTAACCTTTTAAATACTTTTGACGGATATATCCGCGTGGCCCGGAAGAAGCATTATTTTATTAATCAATCGTAGTTGCTATATCAATGATTATTCCGGGGCCAAAACAATTCAGTAGTGAAGAGGTTAATTAATTCGTTTCATGTAACGGCAACGACACGTGTGATGACTGTCCTTCCATCCAATTGGTCACTCTACAAAGCACTAAATACAATGTGTTTGTCTCTTCTCGGTGGAATTAAATGCAATGTATTAACTTACTCTAGTATTCCCCATTAACAGTACAAGGCAATTATTTTACTCTTGGTTTTGCAAAGTGTCACTAACTAGGATTCATTACGTACGAGTTGTTATGCATGTCTTTTGAGAGGACTTTGACTTTTCCTTGGAGAATTAATCCCTCATTTCTTGTAGTTTTTCCGTCACATTTTTGCATCTGTGTTTTGTCGAGGTGGCGGAAACGACCAGAAAAATTGTTTCTAGTAATCTCGAATCTATCAAAGAAGCTGGTATGGAAATGGACACCCAAATTAAGTGTGATGGATCACACTTTTTTTGATGTGCTTCCGCAGTGGAACTCGTACAAAAGCCTCTTTTTAATCTAACATGAAAAACACACACAACTTGGAAAAAAATTAATTCAGTCCTCCTTCAGTCTTTTTTGAACTAATTTCACACTCGACTGTCTTTGAGGAAGAAAATATGCAGTACTCACTTAATATGTGTGTGTGTGTGCTCACCCCCATGTGTGTGTGGTACGTCCCATTATAAATGGATTGTACAGGAGTTGGCAGCTCAAGTATAAAATTGTATTTTTCCTGACAGTCTCTCAAGTAGACCTACATGTGTGTGTGTGATAGCGATACACTCAATTATATTGTTTCTCTCTCTCTCCTCTAAAAAACTCATAGCTCACAGCAGCATTTAATTTAATGTAAGTTTCTTGCTAATTTTGATGGGACACGGCTACAAACTATGTGGGACACTCACTTCTCCATTAACGGACTTGTACTGACTTTAACTGATGATTAAAGGAGAGAGGAGGAGGCAGTTTGGAACTCAGAATTTAGAATTGAGAGAGAGAGAGAGAGAGAGAAAAAAAGTTGTTGGGGCTTCCTTTCAAACTCACACTTTATTCTTTACCTTGGTCTGCGTGAAAATTTTGAAAGAGTTTATGATAATATACATTCAAAAAAATATATATTTGAAAGAGAGTTATGTGTGTGGAAGAATTCACTAATGAAAAACATTTTTCTTTGTGTCTGTGTCTTGGGTCATTATGAATGCGTAGACACACAGAAGAAATGAAAACTTGTGAGTGAAATGAAAGACTCGTCTTGTTTGTTACCTATCCTCCTCTCCTTCTCTTGTGTAGCCTTGTGTGTGTGTGTTAATAGTGGGACACAGGAGGAAGGATGTTTATGTTGTGACTAACTTCACTCGTGTAGTTTATAATTTACTCATAATCCACGTCCCTACACACATTTATTTGAGTTCAAGAAAGGAAAATATGATTCATGGAGGAGTAGACAATTTTTTCCCCTTATAAATATTACATGCTCACTGACTTTCCTCCTCCCTCCTCATGCATAATGTTTAAATACAGATTATGCTCCTGGTCTTCTCAAAGAAATTCGTTGGATTAAATTAAAAGGAAAAAAATGAACTAAGAAAAAAAGTAGTGGAATGTCCTCAAATCTACTCAAAAAAACAGAATGTGGATAGAAATAATAAATAGAGAAAGGGGAAGCTGAGTCATGTATGAATGTTTTTTTTGTTTTAATTCTACACGGTTTGTGTGTGTGTGGACATGAACATGTGTGACTCTTCTGTCACGCAATAGTGTGGAAATGAATTCAGAACTGAAGACGTGAGTTTGTTAAGGGAGAAATGAGGAGAAATATAATATGGAGATAGAGAGAGAGAATTTCTATTTGCCTTGTTTTTGCACAACTTTACAGGGAAACAAGCACAAAAAGGATTTTAATATTTTGATTGAGATTGTGCATCATGTTGGCAAACACAGAGAGAGAACAGGTGAGGTAACGGGAGTATTGTGTGTTTGTGTGTTTTGTGGACGAACGTGTGAATGAAATATTTATACTTACACAAACATGTATGTAGGGATGGGACGGGAGTTCATGTCATCCTCATCCTCATCACGGAATAAACAATGGGAGGATGATTTTGTATCCACACACACAACCAACACGAATTGTTAAGTAGATTAATGGAACATTGGCTCTGTGTAAAGTGTGTGGTGTGTACCAATGTGTATTTTACTGTTTACCTGGTATAATAGAAATTTTTTTTGACATCAAAAAAATTTGATGATGACTTATTCGGAGGATCGAGTGCAATTAAGTATTATTATGAGAAGATAGCGTGGAGAGAATGATGAAGGCTAAATTAACATATTGGCAGACTTAACGTACACACCGAGAGAGGCACGTGTAGAAAAAAACAAGGATACACACCCGTAAGTACTGTAACATTGTTGTGTGTGGATCTCTGGTTTGGGATATAAAGTCATTTTACGCTGAATACCTTGGTAATTTAGGCGAGACGAGAGCGTGGTCAGTGTCGAACCATATTTTATAAAAGCTTCAAATTCTTTTCAGAGGAGAGGAATATTTTTTTAGAAAAAATATTGTGCGGTGTAATTAAGTTCAAGAATAAATCAGACACAGTAGAATGGGAATGGAAATTAGAATGGAAAAATATGAAGGATCTATCAAATAGAGAGAGAGAGAGAGAAATGCGACAAAGTTCATCGCCTCTTGGATTTTTAGTGAGAGGGACAAACACACACAAATAGTAAAGTTGGTATTGTGTTGTTGTGGATAATGGGTTTCATAGCACATTAAAATTTTTTTTATTTAATAGATTTGGATACGTACGACGGGTTGTCGTACGTACAGCCATTTTTTGACTGTGTGGTCAGAGAATGGTAGTTGAGAGTGTACAAAATGGATTGGTGGAATGTTGCGTATGTCAAGTATGAGGAATGAAAAGTCATGTTGCGTAATGCGTGTGTGTGTGGAATAATCTACAGAGATTCATTATTGTGGGACTGCGTGTGTGTGTGTTTATTGTGAACTAGGCTTCTTCTCAAATCCCTCCTCTCCCATAATAAACAGACAGATGAAAAAATAGTGAATGTGGGTGTTCTGGTTGGTTGGGGTTTGCAAAGAAATTCTTTTGACTTGAAGACTAGCCTCAGAGAGAGAGAGATAAAGCAAGGTGAATTTCATAACAGAGCTTTCTACTTGAGCGTCAACGTTATTTATATCGGCACTTCAAATTATATTTATATTTATACACACACACACACACACACACACACACATTGGAAAGGGGGTACAACAATGAAAGGAATGGCTAGGCGAGGGAAAGAATTGACTGTGCTTTATTTTACTATATCATTTTCTCATTGTTGTTCGTTGATTAAATTAAATTAGTTGACTAGGAATGATATGAGTAGTGAAGCCAAAGACTCAGATTGAGTACTCTTTTTTTAATATGCTTTGATGTTGGATGGGGTGTACAGGAGACTCCCAAAGACAGATATGATAACTCATGAAAGATTTTTGGCAAACTTTTATTAATTAACAGGAGAAGAATGGAATGGAATGAATTGAGGGGGAAGAAAAGAAAGAGAAAATGAGATTGTGGCAAGTAGGAGCATTCGATTCGTTCTTTCTTTTTAAGGAGTCTCTCCTCCTCTGGCAATAATTTTGATTGATAAAAGTCATTTTAAAACGTCATTCAAAAATTACACCCTATAATTATAGAGTATTTTATAGGGAAACCCCCTTTCGTTCTCATAATTGTTTGACATATGAGCAGTCAACATGAAAAGGAATAAATCTCAATAATCCCTTTTTATAATCACACACACACACACAAACTCATCCCAATCATCATCAAATCCCAATCACCTCTTATTGGTCCATTAACTACTAGTTTGTTAATACATCCAGTCAAATTATTTCAGAGTTCCCCTTTTTGCGAGTCCTCTCTTTTTGCGTCATAGTGTGTAGGACAGCAAATGTGCGTGGTTAATTTTTTTCATTTGGTGATATTTTTGTAAGATAATACATTTAATTTGTTAATTACCTGCTAATAATCATCATTTGGTGAATTATTTTGTACAGAGAGACAGACTCTGATTGTATCCATTTAAGTCTAAATCGTAATGTTTGAGGTTAAATTACACATGGTAATTTTACAGAGGGTGTAATTAGTGAGTGGCAGTACAGTGAGTGTAGTTTGGACAGTACATTTAGGTATGTACAGTCGAAATTTATGTTGAGCAATAATACACACATTATCATTATTCTACACAATTAATATGAAGGAAAGGGAGCTGGTTCTGGTTTGCAAATTGGACTCATGAGCAGGAAAATCCTTATTATTGTGTTTATTGGATAATATAATGTACTCGCCCAAGGGGAAAGGAACTTAATGACTCTTTTGTTCATTATTATTTTGTCAATAATATTTCGGGGACAAACAAATAGTTAAAATACTTTTTTGACCGATTGACGACTCGTAGATTGCTAATCTTCTGATCCGCTCCAACAAATTTGATGTGTGAGAGTTGAAACCGGATTGATAAATGTCGATTAGATTGACCCAGTAATCATGCAGTTTTTTTTGTCATTAGTATCTTTGTACATCTTCAATTAGGATTTTTAGCACTACATGTGTTACTTGATGTGGGGATGACTTGTGGCTTTTGTCTTCAATTGTGTGTATGGTCTACATATTACAGGGTAATCATATTTGATGTGTGTGTGTGTTGTGATCTAACCTAAATTTGACACTCTGTTCTTTCTCCTCTGTCTCACTCTATTTCATGCTTTCTTGAGCCTCGAGGAGATGCAACAACATCCACACATATGAACTACAGGAATACATAATTGTTGAAGAGAATAAAGGTTGACGTGTGTGTGAAGTGTCTTTTTAAAAAAGAGGTGTAATTTTTCATTGACTACATAAAATCAAGGGGAGAGGTCTTATGCTAGTCCAGTTTCCTGATCGACTTAACCCATAATGTGCACACACACATAAATAAGAAGAGAGAGAGGTGTGTGTGTGTTTGTTGTCGCTCTTATTTTCTAATTATCAGTTGTCGGCTCACGTGATGTGTTTGTCACTGACAGTAAATGAGTTGATGACGATGAGGGCACAAGGGTCAGTGTCACACCACACACACACACTACTCTGAGTTGCATGTACATAAAGAGAGAAAATTCCATTATGAAAGTTTTGATTTGTCCACGACATTATCTACAAGATATAATTTTGACAAAATGTCACTAGCTGTACACTGTTAAAATTGGAGGAAAAGTTCTATTATAAAATAAGATTATGATTTTCTATTAAAATATTATGCTTCACTCCTCCTTGATTGATAGCGAGTGTAATTATTTTCTCTTTCACATTTTATGTTCAAGTCGACTGTTAGCCTCGAGGAGAGAAATTTGATTGATAGTCGTTTAATATTCATTAGACGATTCATTTGATTTATACCATTATTGGTCGTGCTTACTTTTACAATGTTTCTTTTTAAAAAATGTTTAGAAACAATTTTTTTTAAAATGAATCAAGTTTCAATTTTGATGTGACCTCGTCAGCTGTAAATACATATTCACTCTCGAAAACAATTTCAGGGTGCGAGGGTCAATTTGTGTATTCAAGGATGAAATAGCATCTCTCTCACATATTTTTAGACTCTGTGGAAGACTCTTCCCTGTAACATTGTAGCCTGAAATGATAGTGTGTGTGTCAATTAGCAATTATTGTGCGATGGACATGAAATAATTTAGCCATCATGATCATGTCATTCTTGCACGAAAGTTTCAAATTGTTTTTTTTTCTAGGATGGTCAAATTGGTCAAAAGCCGTCGTTTGACGGTAGAGGAGGTAGTCCAAATTGGAATGAATTGGACTGTGTGGGTTAGTCTCCAAGGCTATTTTTTCCTGAAATGTGCAGAAGACACTATAAATAATCTCAGACCGAGCGGGACAATGACACTTTAGAGTGCCAACACAAACACAGAGTACATAGTGCAGACACGAAATATGACAATGCCTTCAAACTCACCCACACAAACAAACAAGAAGGATTACAGTACTTTGGCTGACTAGAGAAAAAAACATGGATTCGTACACAGCCTTGGTTCGATATTAAAATGGAATCAATAAAGCCGAGTCAGTTTCCTCGTAAAATGAGACTTGTCATGCAAGGGAATGGCAGTAAAATCGAAGTTCGTACCATGCACCCACCTTCTGTTGTGTGTGTGTGTGTATATGTGTAACTTTTGTAGGATAATTTTGTCATAAGATAAAATATTCCTCAAGCTCACCTTCCATTCTGTTCCCTGTCTCTCCTCTCTAGTTTCACAACATGACAAATTTTTCCTGAACTACTTTGACATGATTGTGACGCTATGTAGTCTAGTCTCCTACACACACACACGAATTACGCTTTTATTGTAGGAAAAACGAATGGCCGTACAAAAATAGAATTATTTTGAATGAACAAGTTTATTGGGAATTGGCACGTGGAGTTTGCAATGGAACTGAACAATTTTCTCCAAGTTGGAAGGACATGGGTGTTGACAAATTAAATATTTAGTGGTCAATTGCTCTACACACTAGAATGACAATGTGTGTGTGTGTCGTGTGTGGATACATAAAGGGGGAGGGGATAATGAGCCAGGCTCAACCATGACCGAGTAGACCATGGAGTTCTTCTCCGTCTCCCTTTGACATTATTTTATATTTGACAGTCAAGGCTTCATCATGGTGGATGTCATGTGAGGATCCAAGTCCAAAAAATGAACCAAGTTCGTCATTACATTGAAAGTTTTGTCTCTCTTCCCTCCTTTGCTCTGTTTCTCTCTGAGGTGACAAACTCTGTGCTGTCATTTTGAGTGTGAGTGTACATATTTAAAAGAGACGAGTGAATGGTAATAAATTCCGTCGTAAAGGGAGAAATAAGTACATTTTATGAAAGTAAAGGACTGAAAAAAACTACAAGAACACTTGTCTGTTCAACATTTTTATAAAGAGGGGAAGAGGAGGAGGAGTAACCAACTGAGAAATTTTTGTGTGTTGTGGGGTGGTGAAGAAATGACAGACATGGAAGAAAGGAAAATTTTTGAGCCCATTTATATTCGTGTCATTTTCAGAGTGTCATTTTTTGGGTATGAATTAACGTAATAACTAAAAGTGGTTCGTGTGCCTCTCTCTCTCTCTCTGTGAGTGTGATTCCTACTATTTAAACTTTTGTAATTATTAGTACACAAAGAGTGGGGGAGGACGGGATGACGACGAGTTGGCTACGCTGTTCAGTTTATTGTTCCATGTGTTGACGGATTGTCACACACAGAGATAGACACAACAACATGTACTAAAATTAGTTGTAGGAAAAGCGTGAATGTTTTTCACAAAAAGCAGTGTTTTCGTAGGGGAAAATGTGTTGAGAGATATTGTAAAAAGTTGTTAGTATTTAAACGCAATTTTCCGCAATTCCCAAATTGTTTTGTTGTTGTTGTTGGCGACACTGACAATCATCGCACTTTTTGGAATTTCTGCGGTTGACTCGTGTGTTTTTCTGCTTTTCTACTGTCCTTTCTTGGTGTACCGTGGGACGGAGCAAACTCGACTTATTGTGACAAAGTTTGATTGAGTGTACAGCTTTTTGAGTGTGGATCTCGTTAAAAATCAATATTGGTAAGGAAAATTGTGCATCTTATAATGTTTAATCAAGGTTAAATCTGGGGAGAGTATTGACTGGCGCATATAATCTAAGCAAAATATTTTCTCGGGTTCTTTTTAAAATGGAGCCTGAAAGTTAGGAACTTTTTCTTTTTTTGGAGAGAGGGGAGTTAAACGCTGTAGTCTCATTCGACGGTACATGTAAAAGAAGGGGGGAAAGATTGTCGTGTGTTGGAATTATTCTACTTTTTTTTCACGAGGCGACATGGTCTACCTACATGAGTGTCATCATTCCGTCCATCTCTCTCCTCCTCAATTGTGTGTGTGAACGTGCGTCAGTGCACTTGTTGTCACTCTTCCTCCTCCCCCCATCAATTGTCTCACTCTCTCTGGGGAATTGTTCAACTTGATTGTTCACTCATTAGCCATACTTTGTAGGATAACTCTAACTCAAATGGTTTTTTTTGCTGAGTCGACCTTCATCTTCTCTCTCTCTCTATCTATTTCTGCGGCAATAAGCATGAATATCATCAGATCATCCTTACTTGAATAATTCCACAGTAGATACATCGATACGATGTGGACTGAGTATCTCCGCTGTTGTTGAAATTGTACATATGCATTGGTAATACCATTTTCTTCACATCTTCCCCATAGTACAGTAGTACTCCTCATGAATTTATCATGAATGTTTTGAGAAAAAAATTGTTCTGAGGGATGAAACAGAACGGAAACAATAAAAACGCAAATTTGAACACACAGACTTCCAGAGAGAGGAGGAGGAGTAGTAGTAGTACACTTTTCATACAGAGCTTATCATGAGAGTTAAAGATAATCATAATGTAGATTATGTTATGTTACATTAAAATAATTTAAACACTCTACAATCCAAAAAGATTTTTTCAAGCTTCTCCATATGTACAACACATTTGCACACTTGTCTGTTACACAGAGAGAGAGAGAGAATGAGAATTGTTGTGTGGAATGGACGCAGGTCAAGTAAATTGTGATTCAAGAAGTACAGAGTAAAGGAGGAGGGGGTTTCTCTGTCTCTGTTTATTTAGGGATAGGGAGGAGAAGAGGAGGGAGAATCTTATAATTTTCTCATTAACATTATGCTATCTTGAAAATTCTTTACTTTTTATTATGACTGATAAGATCTTAGAAGGGGGTGAGTCTAAATCTGATTTTTTCCCCAGTCGTGAAAGATTTGGAGTTGATTAGAAAAGACTTTGGACTGTGAATGAAGGGAGTACAAAAGTAGATTCTTCAGTTTTTCATCTTAAAATATTTTTTGGATTTTCATTTTGTGAATTTCTACTACTTTACTACTGCACGAGGCCCTTGGTGCAGATTGTAATTTTGTTTATAAGTGTAGTCCACGCACACACACATTCCAGTAACTTTTGGAGAGGAGTACAAATAATATAAGTAAGTTGTGGTGTGGAATATCAGATTGAGAAGGAGATGAGAGCGTGCATACATTAGTAGTAAAACTAATGGCGTAAATGATTATGATGGACTGTGTAGAGTGTGCATTTAAATGTTGAGTCATGCCCCATGCAAAAATATTAAAAGTAATACTACAGGTAGAATAAGTTGTTGTTGAGGGGGGCCATTAGCCAGTTTCTTTCTTGTGGTTCTTTGAGAAGGTGAGATTGACTACCACCACCTCCTCCTCCTCACTCACAATAATATCTTGGTCAAATCCTTCACTGACTGCAGTCAGTCCTCTCTCTTCACACCACACACCTTCGTCAATGTGAACTGGGTGATGAGGAGCCACAAACAGAGAGAGAAGGATTGATATAACACTATTTGGCCAGCCACCATCCACCGTTACTCTTTATTATTTCTCTCCCTCTCTCATCCCATTGTGTGTGTATGTGTGATTAAGGTGTAAGTTGGTTATCAAGCAAGTAGGAGCAAGTAATTCAGTTCAGGGAGAGAGAGAGAGAAAGAGGGAGGAGAGACTCTCTCATCATCACATCATTCTTCATCACATTACGTGATTCTCATCATCTACTTAACGGTGTTGGGGATGAAAGGAAGGGACGTGTGTCTCTCCCTCACACACCAGACAACACAGTACATGTTACATGTACTTTAGTGTAGTGTGAGATACAAGAAAGAAAAGTTCAAGTTCCAATCAAAAGAAAAGTGAATCAAGAACGATCTTTTTCATCTCCATCTCTCTCATCTCATCAGTCTTTCATTTTCCCTTTGGAATTTTTGAGGGATCCACAACAGATACACACACACACAACCCCCTCATTTCTTTCACAACTAAAACCAGCGGGGATACACCAGTGTGTGTGTGAGGGAGTGTGTAGTGTACTCAGTTTTTGGAGGTGTTGAGAGAAAGACAAAATTTTTTGTTTCATTGATCATCCTCTTCTCCACACAGACACACATACGCAGAATAATATTGAAAGCAATCAAATAATCAAGAGAGAATTCTTCTCTTTCCTCCATTTATTTGATTTGGAAGAAAAGGATTGCGGGTGGTGTTTGTCGTTTTCTTGGTTTCTGATTGTGACTGACTGTGTTGTCTACGTTCTTGTGGTGTGGATTTTTGATTTGAGTGGTGCAGTGTGTGTGATTTCCTTCATTGTCATCGGTCGCTTGAGGAGGAAAGAGTACTCAGTTGCATTTGTCACTGAGTCAGTGTTTGTGTGTGTGTGTGTGTTGTGAGGGTGAGAGAGTGTTGTCGTTGTCTTTGTGTGTGAAGTGAATTAGTCTTGCATCAGTTCCTCTTGTCCCAACATCCTGCCCACTCTCCTGCATTCCTTCACAAGTTCGTCTAAAGGAGAGGAGAAAAAAAGTGAAATTGTCAACTAATACACAGACACTACAACACACAGTCACTAGCTGTTAGTCTACCAAGTTTTTAATTATCAATTGAGAATTGTTGTTGTTTGCCGTGTTTACATATCTTTTGGTCGTGGTGTGAATTGTGGATGTGGTAGTGGGCTTTCATTTTGAACCAAAAACTCACATTCATTCACACTCCAACACAAAGTGACAGACACACATACACTGTGTGTATGAGTGTGTGTAGTGTGGTGTGTGTGCATTATCTTTGTGTTTCTATTCCCTCTAATCGGCACATTGTTAGACAGTCTATCACACTTCAATCAAAGAAAAAATAGTTTTGTGTCACACAAAAAAAAATATACAGTCGGAAATTGGAAGGATATCTCTCGAAGAAAATTAAGCGATAAAGAAAAGCTTCATTCTGGGGTAAGGCATTTATTCTAGGATAGACCAGTTATTAAGTGTTTAATCATTTATTTAAGTAGCTGTGAAGAGAGAGAGAGAGAGACTGATTGTTGTTGGAAAATTCAATTAGAAATTGTGGAAGAAGGCGGTGTTGAGTTTTTGTCTCATTTTCTCTAATGTGTGTGTGGGAGTGTGTGAGAAAAACTATTTGTGTTCTTTTTTGTGTTAAAACTTTTTTAATGGTGTAAAATGGGGATTGAAAAGACGGAGGAAAAGGATACACAAAGGAAAAAATGGATTTCCCCCTCTGAGTTGACTCTCCAGGAAACTACTTTCGTGAGACAGATTCGTGTGTCCAACATGAATGAACGAAGGAAGAGACAGAATGTGTTTCTCGACAATTGTATCCATTTTTTCCTCCCTCCCATTTTCCCTATTTTTTGTGAGTGCGTGTTTTTTTACTACATACATACTTCACTTATATTGTGGTGATGTGTGTGTATGTGTGTAGATCGGAAGAGTTACGTACTAGCGGAGGTGACACAGATATTTGACATGTAATAAGAATGTGTTTCTGGAATAATGATTTGGGATGAGAAGACAAGTGGCTTGGGTTGGATACATATTGCATACTTATACTTTTCACATGTAGTAGATTACAGTCTTATTTATTTGCATACATGAGAAGTTGGTTTCTATGTCGGAGTGTTATACTCACAATTTTAATATGTTGTCTTGCATTTTGACATACATTATCCTTATGTACTGTATATACAGTATGGGAGACTGCATGGTCCGCTCTTTGTCTTGTGTATGTACAAGAACTTCCTGAATTATTTACTACTACTAGTATACAAGGGAGGAGGACTCTCTTTTCTCTTGTTGTTGTTGTTTTTGATGTTACTTTTGCTTTGTGACTTGGAACAAGTTTCAATGATGAGATGGCCACTTTTTCCGAGTGTGTGTTGAAAATAAATTATTTTTACTACTTTATGTAGTGCACGGGAGTCAAGGGAAGGGGAGAGGGAGCCGGACAAGTGCATCACGAATCACAAAATTCTTGTTAGGCTATGATGTACTCATATTTTATTAGGTATTGCAAAAAAGCAGATTCAAAGTACAAAAGTGTAATTTTTTAATGGTGAATTCACATTCTACTCCGTTCGTGTGTGTGTGTGAGTTACGTCAAAAAACATTATTAAATACAAGTTTTGTAGTTTAAAGTTGTTACTTTTTTGTACGTTATTGCTCCAAGCGCATTAATGACGTCTGCTGTCTGTGTAATGTGAGTTTTCAGGGTGAATCAAAAGTCATAGGAGAATTGAAGAATTTTAAGCGGAATGTTAAAGGATAATATGCTTGAAACGAGCCTACCATTTTGTATTCCTGAATGAGATGGAGTCTAAAATAATTGAAATGAGTTTCAATTTTGAGAATGAGGGCAATCGAAACCCGGGTTCTTCATGCGAAAATAAAGTAGACGCGTGGGGGGGATTCAATAGAGAAAAAAATCCTGGTTTTCCACTTCCATGACTCACTTTGGAATGGTTTCCATGAAGAAAATGAGCCTTTTTCTTGTCAACATGAACTCTAAATGATTTTTTCGCGTGACTTTTTGGGCCATCCTGGTACTTTTGCTCATTGACATTACATATATTGTGAGAGACGGATGACCATGCACGAATGGTATTATAAATTTTTTTGGATTTAATGACGAGTGTGGATTGCCTATTGTTACAAATTATTGTCAGAGTATGGTTGGATAAAGAGAGTAAAGCTGGGGGAGAGAACATTGTCACAAAAAATGAGACTCAAGTTTTATTCAATAATCTAGTCTTTTCTTCTTTTTTTTCAATAAAAAAAGTGGCCTGAAACACTTTGTTGCATTCTGTAAAATAAAGTTTGCAAAAAAAAGAACTGACAAAGGATTTGACGTCATCACTTTTAACAAAATGACTTGGTACAGCAAAATTTTCTACTCATACATACACAACTTTATGGTGGAGTTAAAACCTGCTGTGCAATTCAAAATTAAAATTCACCATAATTACGTTAAAACAGACTTGCAAATTCTGAACACACACACACAGCAGGGTGTCAGTTAAAGTACTTTACTTTAATTGTCATTTTGTTTTTTGTTTTGGTGGAACTCTCCACCTTAACAGAGATGTGTGTGAACAAAAATAGGTAATTCCAACTAATCAACTACAACAATTTATGTATGTGTTAAAGGCCTAAGGATAATCATAATGCAAATGAAGCTTAAGAATATGGAAATAATTTTGTTTATCCTCTTCTACATCCTCCATTATTCTTACTAACATTTTGAGAAACAAAGTAGTCAAATTTAAATGAGTTGGACAATGCCTGTGTATTCTTAAGAAGTCCATTAGTACATTTTTCAGTTTAAAGAAGGATAATTTCTTCTAGTCACATCATAATGCAAGTTAAATTGGATGAGTCAGACATACATTTTACAGAGAAGTCGTTATTAAATTTTTTTAAAAAAGTATTATTACCTATTGACACAAGTTATAAAGTCATGTTGAGTCATGTTGTATGAAGAATAGAAATAATTACACTGCTTAGCATTCGTTCTAAAAATAGTTTATGTGATCATCACATGCGGCAGATTGTTTTGATTGCCGTTATTAAAAAATACAAGAAAAGAGAGACTGTGCAAATAGTTTAACATTTCTGTTTTTGATTCAGTGAATTTGCATAAGGTAGGATTGGATTTCTATGGATTGTGAAACTGATGAATTAAATGAATGATGATGATTCCTTTTCATGTAATGGAAGTTTACAGTAAATTTGGCAGGTGTTCTCCCCTTTGAAGATGTAAATTGATACATGTGTGCTTATTTAATATTAAAAACTATTAAAATGTTAAATTGACAGATTGTGAGTTAAAGTGAACATTTCACTTTTCTTCTTTTGAAAAAGAAATTAAAAAATTTTGACTGTGTAAAGTAGAAGTGGTTCAAGAGTCAAAAGTGGAAAATTACAAGTGTAGAAATTTAAGTAGAGACACAGTAAATAACTGTATGGAAGATTCAAGAGATCTTGAGACAGTATTTTCATTTCGAGCCTCTTCAAAAATTTTACAATATGAAGAAAGTGTAAGAAATAATATTTTTTGGTGGAGGTGGGAAAGTTGGAGATTTCGTGATTCACGGATCCAACATTTTTCTTTAGTATAGTAAATACATAGTAGGTACATGAGCTCAGTCAACCAAAGTCATATTTTGTCTGTCTGTGGAGAGATGACGACGACTACATGTCAAGAACCATCATCAGTCAGAGTCACATTATATCCGTAAAAAAAAATCAAAAAAGATACAGGATCTACGTTCACTAATTCTCAACTCCCGTTCTGTTCCCATCCATCTTTTTTGGCATGAGTGATACAGAGATGGAGAGAAAAAATAATTCAAATTTAGCTTGGCAACTTTAACAATTGTGCAGTTACTTATGACAGAGAGATAGAGGAGGGGAAAAGATGTCAAAATCCAATTGAAATCGTTGCAGTGGGAGTTTTTTTTACGGTCTTTTGATAAAAGACATTGAAAAAAATTAGGATTGTGGGAAAAAACGTTACGTCAATCCCCTTTTTTAGTTATGTGAAAATATGATTATGGTTTGATTTTCTTCTGTGATTGTGAGTGTCTTTTTTTGGTGATCCATCATTCCCTGTTTTCACTAATACCCGCACAAAGTTCTCAGGCCTAATTTAATAAATTTTAATCAAATCAAAAGGCCGAGTTTCAATTGTTCTCAATAGGATGATATCTGGGTCTCAGATTTAATTGTACTTTCTTGTCAATAAATTGAAAAGAATTTATTGTCAGCTGGCAAAAAATGTGAAATGTTGTCATTCTCCTCTGTCATGGGAGAAAGCATGAGAACTCATCAATAATGTTGAGAATGAGGAAAAATGAAGTGTGCATAAAAATTATGATGAGAAGATTTATAATGTAGGAACTGGAATTATTATATAAAAGTGCAAGAGTCCATTCGTGAGTGACGGTGGATTTATGATTTGAGGGTACATAGGTACTTATGGATTTTTTGATCGCTTTTGCAAATAATATTTTGCACAATGCAACGATTGCAATAAATTAGATGATGAGGGTACTCTCAAAACTCCATTTGAAGGTATATTCTGTATGTGTGTGTCGAATGGGAGGAGAGAATGTAAAAGGATTTTTCTTGTGTGTTATGATGATATGATGACAAAAATTATGGTTGTAGGACAAACCTCAAAGAGACAAGAGAGTATTATACAAAATTGAATGGAGGGGACGTGCTTTGGGTTCCCTCCTTTCCCTTCAAATCTCCATTCTCGATTTCTAACTCTCCCAATAAAAAAAGTCACTGACTTCCCTCTTTGAGTGATACACGTCTCTCTCTCTCTTTGTGCCCATGTCTTTGCTCCAAATTTTTCTTGTGTTTTTTCCTCCCTCTTCTATTTCCTTAATGCACAATTTGAGAGAACAAACAAATGTGTGTGCGTGTGTAAATGTTTCCTTCAGTTTTAACCGTCTTAGTACTACGTAAGACAGACTCTCAAAGTGGAGCTTGTCCAAAAAAAGGCAAACCGTAGTTACACAATTAACGTGGGAGGATTGGTTAGAGTGGTTTTGAACCGTCCAAATGATAATTTTGATGAGGGACTAAAGAAACAATTCATCCAGGTAACACATGAAATGACATATGACTCCTTCACAAAAATGTTTTTTTCATGTCTCGTATGTCAAGGCTTTTTTGTCTGTCTCGTGCATGATTATATCAGTGAAAGAAGAAGGAAGAATGGATGTTTATAACTCTTTTTTTGTTATTTTTGTGTAGAGATGTGAATGACCTGTCGGTGCCTGGTGACAGTCCTGGAGCTCCCCCGATACGAAGAAATAGTTGGCTCCGCACGAGTCTTCGCAAGTCACCACAACATCAACAACCGTAAGTCATTCTCACAAGTCCTAATTGTTGTGTAACCTTTCATGAGGGGCACATAAGGGATTCCTCTTCTTGTTATCGTACAATTTTTGAGTGTACTTAATCTTACATCGCTATGAGTCTCGTTAATTTTTTCCTTATGGCAGAGTTTACGAGAGACTCGTTAAATAAAACTATATTTTTTAATAGGGAAAGTATAAATGAATTAGGATATTAAAATAAAGATCACACATTAATGAGAGAGAGGGTATTGACATGTTCAGTCAATTTTGAATGGAAACTAAGCATGAAGGAAGGACGGATATGAGATTTTGAAAAAAGAGGAAATGAATCAATCTCTAATTTGAAAGGATATGTGTAGACATTGTCACTGTGTCATCAAATCAAATTTTAAAGTTGAGTCATTAATTTCATTCTTCTCCCCTCTTTGTCAATTTATTGATGATGATGAACTCGTAAAGTCCAGAATTCCTCCTTCCCCCTTCTCCCTTCTATTCAACTATGGATTTTACAATTAGCCTACATTGCTGTTGAATTTACAGAGGTTTTTTTGATGAGACAATAAAAAGAAATCTTTTGTTTGTGCATAGCGGAGACATTCAATTGTCACTCACCCTCCCTCCCTATTTCTCTCTCTGCTGTGCTTTTTTGTTTACGTAGTGGAATTCTGCATATTTTTTGCACATAAGTGTACACACAGTCACACACACACACACACACACACACACATTTCAAATGGATTAGAGTGAGACCGACTTTACTTGTGATGGTGAGCTGAGTCTCGGCTGCCGAGGTAGGGAGGGATGTGAGTTTTAACTGAGTTAAAAGCGTAAGAAGAATGAGAAACTAAAGTTGATTCTGAAAAAAATCTGTGGACTGTATACTATACTATACTCGGAGTTTGTAATGTAGGGATTGTGTGTGGTGTTAATGGACGAGAATGCGGAGGTTCGTTTGCGTTATGAGATAAAAAAAATGAGATGGTAGTTTTTTCTACAAAGCAAAACAAGGTATGCGACGGATAATGAATGAGGGAGGAGAGTTAAGATGAGGAAATGATTAAGGCACGTTCCTCTGTACCATGTGTATTATACCGTGTGTGTGTGACTGTATTGTGTGTGTGGAGAGTACAGTTAGAATATGGAATCTATTTCCCTTTGATTGGATGAGCTCGTTGACTAACTCAATAGAGAGGATTTGGTTTTGTTTGAGAAAAGGATGTGACTTCTCATTTGTCATGTGTCATTCTCAAAGTGCAGAAGAGGAGTATGGAGATTGTAGATCTTCTCCCTCAACAACAATAAGTCGAGACAAAAGAGAGGAAGAGAGGGAGACAATATTGTGAAAATAGTTTGGACATGAGTAGCAGTTAAAATTGTGACATCAAAAAATATTTCCAAATCATTTTCCAATGAGTTTATAATTGTGAGACTTATTTATGTACACCACATATGTGACTAGTACAACCCCCCAATGGGTTGTTATGTAAATGGATTGAGTGCCAAGTAAAGTTGAACTGAATCTTGGAATACATTTAGTTAATGTCCTCATGAGTTGGAGTGAACGAGGATTGAAAAACATGTTTTTTTAAATACAGTAGTGAAGGAAAAGTGTGTCTATTGTACTGATGGTCGGGTGAGTTAGATTGTATTTAAAAATTTTGACAAGTGACACAAAATTTCTTTGAAATAAGCAGTGATTTTTTAATCTATCAGTGTCCACTCAGCCACTGTAGGTATCCAAGACAAATAATGTGGAGCATTTAATTGGTAGAGTGTACAATAGCGTGTGTGTGTGTGTGTGTAAAAGAAATTCATTTGCAGAGGAAAAAAACCAAAGATTGGGAACAAAATTCATGAAGTTAGATGTTAATGAATGTTGTATTTTTTTTTTCCAGGGACATGGGACATCGGCGGTGGGGTTCCTTCAGAGCAACAGGCAGCAGGTGAGCTTTCGTGTGTTTTCTTTCTTGTATCTGTGAGATGCAAAATTACTGTGAAATCATATTTTAACTGTGTAGTGGACATATTAGTCGTTGGTCAATTAAGGATGATAAGAGTCTTCTTCTTCTACTTGAATGAAGGGGGATGAGGCAATCAGTTTCAGTGTGTCTGCTTGTCGTCTCTCAGAAACTGTCATTATATTGAGATATTGTGGTTGTAAAAGATACGTCCAATTCCTATTAGCCAAAGGAGTGGATCGAGAGAGAAATTGAATATGAATTTAATTTGTAGTTTTCTATACTGTCAATACTTACAAATCACAATACATTCACGTCAACTTTATGAGGACTGACATTGCCCATTTTAAGCAATAGTACTGCACATACTCAGATTTTCCAGATTAGTTGTGTACATGTAGTTGGGAACAAAGTTCGTGGGATAATCACGTTTAACATTTTTCATTTCGTCAACTGGGTAATGCACACACAGGGACTAATGGCACGATTCAAATCAGTCCTAAATATAGGGGAAATGGAGACAGAATAAATTTCACAAGGTATTTCAGCTGAGAAGTAATAATTTTTTTGAGTAATAAGATTGATTTATTTGGAATGTCAAAGTAATAAGTAACATATGTGTGGGTAGGCTTAATTGTTGGTCGTTGGAGGAATAATTTATTTATTTGGGGAGGTGAATTTTTTAGAAAGGATTGCATGTGTCTGTGTGGATGTATGGACTTGACTAACTTTTTTGAATGATGGTGTTATTGTACATTGTAACATATGAAGATATTAGTTGGGATTATTTTGATGATAGCTAATAAATTACAAAGAGAGAGAGAGAGAGAGAGAAAGATGAGGAGTGTCTAATGATGGTTTCGTGCTTCGTCCACACACCATCACCATCACTTTTTGTTGTTGTTCTTATTTCTCTCTCTCTCTTACTGTTGTTAATACTAATCTGTCGCTAGTGGTAATAATAGTCTAGGCTACAGATGGACGACGTACTTTTTTTTTTGTACACCTGAAGCAGTTGTTCACATTCATGATTACACAACAACAGGACGGAGGACAGTAACAGTGAAATATAAGAGTGAAACTTTTAAATACATGATTATTTATAATTTTCTTTTTTTTTTTAAAAAAAAGGATCATTGAATCCTTATCTCCTGTTCTAACTAGACAATATCCATAGAATGAGTTTTGAACAGAATTAGCTTGTCGACATCAATACTGTCTTTCCATATAAATCATTTACACTTTTTTATGACGATTGTTCTATTGCACACACGCACAGAGACTGAGAGAGTTTTTAATTGTTGTTGTTGCAAGACTGTGAATGTGTGACAGTTCATTGTTTGCCACAATTTGTTTCATTAGAGAGAAGGATTAGACAGTGCTAAATAAAGATAGTCAACTTAATACGTGTGTGTGTGTGGAGTGTGGACACATTCTTGTTTGTCTTTTGTAAATTGGCATTTCCCATTCGTGTATTTTGTAGACACAGTTAGGGAAGTCAGTTAGATAAACATCCTGCCATTATCCTGCCATCATTTTTTTTCCTTTGACGTCTTCAGATGATCTCTAGTGAAAAATTATTCCTGCTCAATCGAGTGTAGACTAAATTATTAGTAATTTGTAGTTTTTCTGTGCCTGAGCAGTAAATAGGATAAAAATACAGCCGTTCTACATAATAATCGTAAAATTATTTGTTGTTCACTGAATTTAAAATAAGAAATGATGAGCTAGAGAACATATTTTTGTCAAAAAGGATGGCAAATGATCATTAATTCCTGAAAAGAATTTGACATTTTTTGGTGTGGTGAACGGAAATCCTTTAAAAAGAAGACAATTTGAAAGCTTTGACATTATTATTTGACATTATTGTAATAACTCACATTGTGAATACAAATATTGTACGACGTGTGTTCACTCACAAGATATCACTTTAAAAAGTTATTTTTAAGTAGGACTGTACATTTTTGAATAAGAATTCTTCATTCTTTTTGAATTGTCGTGACACATGACGAGATGAACATTAGAATAATCAGTACTGTAGCTCAGTTGATTATTCAGTTGAAAATGAGTTAATTAACATCTTTCTCCTTGTCCCCGTCATCATTATCATTCTTGATTTTGGGTGACATCTTCGTAAAAATGGAAATGAAAGAGAGAAAATGAATGACTTTACTCTCACTCTCGAGATAATAATAATGTTAGTCCTTTATGTATTCCTTATTTTTATCACCATCTTTCTCTCTCGTGTGTCTGCCTGACTTTTGTATCTGAATGGGAAATCATAATATCGTGGGATACGAGGACTGTAACCTCATTCACACGACGGCCAGATGATTGCAAGTTGCAACACAAAAAACCCACGTACAAAAGAGACAAAAAAGGATTTTCAGGGATATCCCTCTGAAATAAAAGATTCTGTTACACACAAACCTATTCTGTGAATGGATTCAAATAAATAATTGATGTTGCATTCGGTTTGTTTCTGGAGATAATGATGGTATACTGCCAAAAAGCAGAAAAGCACTGATAACTTCTGGGGAGTTTGGGGAAAAAGTAGGAGAAGAAGAAGATGTTCTTATTATTAAAAAAAAGAGAAAACGAATATTGATTTGAGATTATTTGATTATTTATTTTCAGTACTGGGGGAAGTAAAAGACCCGCAGTGACAAGTTCCAGTGCTCTGGCCAACCAATTGTATCGAAGTTCTAGTTTCCACTCGTCAGGTCGAAGTTCGGCAGGGGATGGTGAAGAAATGTATTCAGATGGATCCCTTGAAGATGAAGTCATTGATCTCACACAAAAAGTAAGTTCAAATTTATTTATTTTCTTACAGTCCGACAGGAAAGTTACACGCAATGAGATTTAATTAACTTAATTGAATGTCTGCAGGTTCATCACCTGGAAGAGAAGTTTACTGTACTGGCGGAGAATCAAAAGGATGAGGATGACCGGTACGTCAGGATAAAGCAGGAGAATGCCGAGTTGTCCACAAAACTTTTCATGTCTGAAGAGTCACTGAGGGAATTGGAGTTAAGGGCAGAAGAGAAATTAAGGGATGAACAAAGGAGGAATAAAGAAACTTTGGCGAGAGTTGAGAGGGAAAAACAATTACAGATAGAAAATTATGACATTCGTCTTCGTTCTTGTGAGAAGGAATTGGAGACAGCCAAAAATGAAGGGTTGAGAGTGAAAAGTAAGTGTGAGAGGGAGAGAGCAGAGAAATTAGCTTATCAGGATAAAGTACTGGAGACTGAAAGGGAGCTTGTGACCCTGAAAGAAGACTACCGGGCCATCATGGATGTTCTGAAGAAAGAGAGGGACACTTACCTCCTGGAGGCTTCCAATTCTCAACAAGCCCTCCAAGAACTGAGGAGAGAGTATGAGAGTCTTCGGTCAAGGAATCATTTAATGGACAGTTCAAATTCACATTCCGATTTTCGGGGAATTCATGGTGGACACTCGATTCGGTTTAATAGTGTCGACTCGGAGAGTGAGAGTGCCGAACTCAAATCCAGACTGCATGAAAGTGAAGAGGAGAATAAACTGCTCAAAAAACAAATTAGACGTAAGGAATTTTTACACATTTTGAAATAAAGTGTTAACATTTTTTAATACAAATAAAGGTTCTAATATTTTCTTCCTCTGTCCAGAACTTCAAGAGACAAATGAAGAACTGAGTGCTCAGATACTCAATCATGGACTGGAGGAAGGTCGACACTTGTTGACCGTCAATTGTGGACTGGGTGACATGGGGAATAGTCTGGCAGCAGAATTTGAAGCCTTGTCTGAAGAACAGG
>WJFB01001335.1:0-33274 GCA_009870185.1 Pygmarrhopalites habei | reverse complement strand
TCAAGAAGTCGCTCTGGCTCTCCAGCTAAATCAAGGTCAAGAAGTCGCTCCGGCTCAAGGGCCAAATCCAGATCAAGAAGTCTGTCCGGCTCAAGGGTCAAATCCAGGTCAAGAAGTCGCTCTGGATCTCGAGAAAAATCAAGGTCACGAAGTCGTTCTGGTTCAAGGGCTAAATCCAAGTCTAGGAGTCGATCTGGATCTCGTGAAAAGTCTAGGTCAAGAAGTCGGTCTAGAAGTAAATCACCAAATAGAGAGGAAAAGGACAAGAATTCTGCTGATGATGACTCTGGGGATGAGGGGAAAATGCGTAATGACGATTTTGTGTCTGATTTTGAAATAATGCTTGCCCGTAAAAAAGAGGAACAATCAAAACGGAGAAAGAGAAAAGATATTGACCTCATCAATGACAATGACGACTTAATTGACCAACTCTTAGTTGACATGCGGAAGGCATCCGAGGTGAGATTTATTTATTTTTAAATATTGTCTTCACAAATGTACAACACACGTCACCCATCGACCATAATTTTTAACTTTTTGTCTATTTTGATAATAAAGGAGGATCGAGAATTAAATAACGAAGGCAAACCAGCTACTAAAAAGATTGCAATGCTCCCCAATGTACTGTCTCAATTAAAAAAGCATGATTTGCAAATGGCATTTCTTGAACATGGTGTCCTAGCTATTTTAACTGACTGTAAGTAAAAATGTATTTTACACTTTTACAAGTTTTTGTCGTTGGAGTTTTTGATCTCAATTGTGAACAAATCTTATTTTACTTCTATTATTATAGGGCTAGCTCCAATGCCTGATCGAAGTCTTCCTGCCTTAAGAATTAGAGAAACTATTCTTAAACTGTTGACAGAGGTAAAAAAGAGATTTAAAAAAATTATTGTGTGCAAAGAAACATGATTTGGTAAAGACTTGAACAAAAATTAAGCCTATGATTTGTTGACAGTTTCCCTCAGTGGACCAACTCACATTGAAACAGTCTGGAATTGGAAAGGCTGTCATGTATTTATACAAGCATCCAAAGGAAACAAAATCAAACAAAGCACTAGCCGGACGTATGATAAGTAATTGGGCTCGACCAATTTTTAATTTGTCTACAGACTTTAAGGTTAGTACTTAAAAATTTAATGATACTTTTGCTTTTATTTATACAATGCATTAAAGAGGATTGTAAGTATCAACCAATACTTTTTAATTCAAGGCCATGTCCAAAGAAGAGAGGGAACAACGAGACTTGGAACAAATGCCAAAGCGGAGACGTCTTTCTGATGATGCTTCATCCTCTCGTAGATCGGATATTGATAAAGCTATGAGAGGAGAAGGACCGTAAGTGAAAGTTTCTTCATCTGACAATTTTGTATTATTTGGGTTGTACGTTGGAATATGTATTTGTTTTTATAAATTCAATAAAATTGATAAATACAATCATTTGTGCAGAGTTTTGAAACCGGGAGATCCAGGATGGATCCCGAGAGCTCGTGTACCTGTTCCCTCAACAAAAGACTATGTTGTCAGACCCAAATGGAATAGTGAAATTGATATTAGTCGAGTAAGTCATGTAAATATGTTACTTTGATTGCATTCTTATTCTTTTGTATTAATGTGCTTATATTAAGTCTCTCTTCTTTTTTGTAGAATACTAAGAAACAAAGCACACGTTTGGACAAACATGTTAGAGCTTTTGCGGAGAAAAAGAAATTATCGAAAACACAACGGGCCGTTTCAATCTCTGTGGAAGGGCGAAAGATGAATTTGTGAGAAGATAAAGTTCCGTTTCGTTTGTTTTTTCAGTGCACAACTATATACCTATTATATCATCTCAAGGAGCACTATATTAATTTGTACATATTATTATGATGACGCTATCCGTACTTATGTGGACATGGCGAGTTACTTGTGACTTATATCAAAGTGCTCATTCATTAATTGATTTTTGAATTTTTTCAAACTATGAATTTGTTCGTTGTTTCCTAAACTGCAACTACCTGTATTTTATAGATCAGATACATGATAATTACATAAACTGAACAATTATCGGACTTTGCCTTTTTTCTAATTTCTTTCAGCATATACTTGTTAGTACTTTCAGTTGAATAAGAATTAGTACAAGTCTAATCATGCACTCTAAAAATAGTAAATAAGATTAGTAATCTTAGATTACTAACGACACACATCTTGTCCCAACTATAAGTAGGTTGATCTCAGGTCAGCATGAAAATACAGTGCCAAGCTTCAGACAAAAGCAATAAGAAGTATCCAGACTTATGAATCACTTTAAAAAATTCTTTCCTTCACACCAAAGGAAATTCTTGTATAGGATGTTCTCATGGGTTATTATCCTTTGATAGAGTGAGTAGGAAAAATCAGAGTGCAACGAAAAAATGTTAACATTGTGAATATCTTTTATTCAAAACGTTTGGAAAGGGACCCGTTGTATAACGTCCTTAGCGTATGACTGATCCCTAATTCGACGAAACTTATTGTTTTTTTCATAATGGTGATCATTTTACAAATATTGCACACATCAATATGCTTTAGAGATGCTAGTAAAATATTACAATTTATAACGACACTTTCTAAGTGCAAAGTGTTCTATTTTCATTTTTGCATGCACAAGAACTAAAATGATTTGTTTAAAAAATAATTACGAATTACATCGTAACAAGTCAGTTTCTTAAAATATTTTGCATAATCATATTCTTTTATATTTTTTTGATTAGTAGGGCCCATGATATAGACTATGATTTATAGCACAGCTAATAACATCATATTTAGAGGTACTTTAAGTTTCACACAGTAATTTTTTTCTTACTCTTCATCACAAGCATTAGCACCGAACGGGTTAATTTGAAATATCTAATAGTACGAATTAATTAAGGATGGCACAGTCGATGGACGATTACTTCAAACTTGTACCATAAATTCAACATTCAGTATATGTCATACAGGTACATTATTTGAAAAATACAATACCTATCATAATGTTATGTCTACATTAGACATACATGTCTCTTTTTTTCATAAAAATATAGTACTATAGTTAATAGGTCACATGAATAAAAATCTTGAGGTTAAGTTGTACAAAAACATCCTTTGTACCTGTACTGGACCCTAAGGGGAAAATCTCTATTGAAAATGCAGCTAGACAAAGAGTACTTCTTTGCTAATTCCTTACCTATGGTATATATAGTGATAACACATTATGTAGGTACTACACAGATTACCCATGTAAGTAACTTCTGACACAAACTTCCTATTAGGTACAACATTACAAAACTTTGTATACTTTATCTAATATAAAGTTTATATTCCAAACCTCCAGGACATAAAAAAGGGCTTAAATCAGCACACATACAAACAAAAAATATACAAGTAATATGGAGATAAAGATATAAAGTCAAGTGAAGTGCATCAAAATAAAAACAATACAAGATTACAACGCCATCAACATATAATAATCTCAAGTCGTCGTCACACACAGTAAAAGAAATAAAGTGTAAATTGGTATCTATTAAGATCGCAAAACATTTTTTTTTGTAAAACACTACCATTTAAGTAGACCCCTTTAGTATAACAAAAAAAATTGAATAATAATAAATTACAATGTCTCTACATTTCAGGAGTTGACCATACATCAAAGTTGGTTGAACACTCAGAATTCTCTTTTCATATTATTATCGCAGTTTAACATTGTTCAACATCTTTTTTTATTCAGCTCAACTCAAGAAAAAATCACTGTTTTTTCTCTTCAGTTAACTTTCATCATTTTGCAAGTAAAAAAAGGACATTGAATTCTTAAAATTATCTACGTACAGAGAATTGGGCAAGTTTACAAATGGTACACCCATATCTATCCAGAGAATCCCGTCAAAAAATTAAATAAATTAGGACTCTCTCTCAACTTGTTTGGCACTACAACTACTACAACTTAGTTTTTTGTGTCGTACTACTACTCCCCGCCGAATCATCCCCGTTAGAGGAACTACTATTATTATTACTACTATCATTAATATTAGTATTACTCTTTGAATTACTAGGATCCAAAGGATTATTATTGCTTTCAAGATTTTCAGGATTTCCATTTTCGTCGTCAGAGTCTGCCTCCTCAATTTTATTAGCCTCTGCTTGGTCTGCAACAGCTTTCATACCACTCAAATGAGAGGAGCCGGTAGAGTCCCTCTTTTCAATCTCTATCAAGTCCCTCTCAGTCTCCTCTGACACTTCTGGAATGGGCTGAGCTACAAAGGTTGACCCACGACGTGACAACAATTGTGGTGTATGACTCGATTGAAGGTCAACTTCTAGTGGACCCCCACTCCCGTCTGACCCTATCGAATGTCTAGGAGAATCCAGACGATTGTTATGGTAATGAATACTTTGGATTGAACCCCTCCTGGACCCTGGCGTTGAACTTATACTGTCTCTCTTGAATAACCCTATAACTGTTGGAATTCTTTGATTCCTATCCAGCCCACCTACAAAAATAACAGGGGTACAAATATTTTTTCAGTGAATTAATCAGTTGCGCTAATAGTATTTTTCGGAAACAATGAATATATTCAGAGACTACTACTACTACTATGTAGTTACCTAAATAAGTGTTGGTCGGAGAATTGTACGCCATGTACTCTTTATTCGCAGACCATGCTGGAAATTCATTTTGTCGATTTCCGTCCTCGTCGTCATCTCGTTTCCAAGGAGGCACACTCTCTATCGTCGTGGGCCCTATAAAAAATTTTTTTATTGGCATATAAAAGTAAACCAACCAGCATACTACATAAGCTTGCTTCTTAGCCTCAAGTGTAACTCTTACCATCATCATCATGCCGGGTCATACGGCGTGTCGGCGTAACACCTACAAGACCAAACCAACACACACACAAATTAAAAGAAAGCCATCCTCCAGAATAAAGTACAGCTTATCTTAGACGACACTCAACTTTCCCCGTATAATATTTTTAAACTGTCATGGATTATATGTACAACAACAAACACCGTTAACACATGCCTACTTCAACCATATTTTGTAATATTATCATTTTAAAATTTGATATGATCGCAGAATTGCATGCCACATTCACTTATTAGTATAAAAAAGGATACAAATAACAATACACCTCAACCACCAAAATAATATTTCACCAGCTTTTTCCCTCTATTAATTACCATATACTGTATATAGTATGTAATGTAGTAAATTATAGGTAAGTAACAGAAATATTCTTTTGTTGGTATGAAATTTGATTGACACATTTTTTATATTCCATCTTAAGATCCCCCAGTTAGTTGTCTCATGTACAGACACTTTGTATCCTAAACTAACCATTTATCAGTACCCCATGGCACTTCTGCACTTAAGCACAGAGTTGTTTCACTCAAAGGTTAAAACTTTTGTTCCATGTGTGTATTTTTGAAATAAGTACATTAAGTAATGTAGGGAACTGGAAAAAAATCTTGCTCGTGTGTGTATGTATGTACTTATGTGACATATATATTGTAATTTTTGTTAGTAACTCTGACATAGTTTCTCAATTCTCCCCACAAATCATTGGTAGGGCCAGAGATGAAGTATTTACACAATATTATGTACTCTCGTGAATGAATATACAAAAGGTTAGACGGAATAAATCCATCCGTGTCTCTCGTTTCCCTTGCTAATTAATCAACACGATAATGTTGGTTTTGTACTTGTGTGTGTGTATTGTCCTATCATTTGATCACAAGAGACAACTCCTCTTTCTGGAGTATCAAAATTTGTCCTGTAGAGTTATCATCAGTTTTTAAAAAAAATAGATATAAAAAATTTGTAATAAAAAAATTAAATTATGTCGCGTGTGTGAAAAGTACATTTAGTATGTTCTATGTTAATGAGTGTAGTATGTACAGTGTGACAATATTCTCAAAACTACATTCCAAAAACTTGTTAGTCCATGAAGCCAACCCGTACTGTTTAAGCAAGTACAGATACATTAGCTGGATAGGTTGACTCATTAGCATATATATGTATGTAGGTCATCGTCAATTCCCAGTATACAATAAAAAAGCGAGTGAAACAAACAAGCCGATGACATGCACACTACTACTTTACATACCTAATTGCAAACTACGAGAGGATAATTAAATACATAATATGTTTAAAAAATTTACAATATCAAAGAGACCACCACTATCTAACCCCACCCACCGAGATTATCAAAAAAAAACAAATAGGGGAGAAAGTATTAACACGACAAACCGTGTTTGTCGTGAGAAAAGTACGTTAAAGAAAAGTAACAAAGAATGAAGAAGAGAGTATTTTTGTTGTCTGCATACGGAATCGACTTGCACCATTGGGATAGCAATTGTTGGGACTCGTAGTTGTGGTTGTGGTTGGAATCGTAGTCATGAGCACACCATCCCGTCTCCAGGGTAAAGTCATTTCAGTTAATGTTGGAGTGTCGTCAAAATCAACCTGTTTGGAAGCCCGACGACCATGTCTATGAAATGGTTGTGCCACATGTGGGTAAGCTGTCTCCATATACGACTTGACACTACTACAACTTGACTGGGACCAACGTCTTTCATTCCAGTCTCTTTTGAAGTCCGCTGCTACGTTGTTCATTAAATGAACATTTAACAAAAGTTAATTTTTTTACTAATAATACAAGACCAATATTTTTCATAATATCTAGGTTATCTCTAGAGTGTAAAACTAGTGCATCTATACCAAACGGCAACAGAATAACAATACCAAACCTATGCAAACTTAAATAAAATGTTTTTTAAAATATATATTTAAAAAACACACACACATAGTAATTAGTCACTGTTCAGATTGTTAAAACAGTTTTGAACTAAAGTGCAACCCATTCTATGCAAATATACATATATGATGTTGAATAATATATGTATTTCTAAATATTGACGAACAATGAGTACTGAAAAATGCAAAAAACTGAAAAGTAAATATTGTAACAGAGAAACTTATAAACAATTAGAACAATAATAATCATAAAAAATCAACAAAAACCTACTCGATCCACCAGCAATGAAATATATCCCCCCTTCTCCATCCTGACTTCCGCTAGGATGACGGTCTAATGTTTCATCGGACATACTGAATGCAGGATTGTCATATTCTGTAAAAACAATTTGTCCACAACATATCAATCCTCTGCCTCAACTCTCGTCCCTAATCAGTCACACACACATAACATAGTGTATATCAGTACTCTATCGATCTCCCCATAAAAAATACAGGGAGAGAGCACAGTTCCGTAGTTTAATTAGTCGTGCAAACATGGACACAACCAACAAAATTCTCAACTTACGTTCACCGTATGCTGAATAGTCATTTGCACTTGAATAAAGTCTTCTGGTATGGTTCTGCAATACAGAGCAAGAGGATTTGTTAACAATATACAAGTATAAACTTTAAAACATATATCACACTTGTATTCACAATTTGTCTGTGTGTCTACTATATGTATATATATGTAATACACACAGAGTTAATGGCTATCCTCACAAAACCTACCGACAGATCAATTCCCATTTGCTCAATTTCCTTCAAAACTAGAATTAAACTAGTTTACCATTATTCTCATTTCACCCTTCCGCTCTTTAATTTTACCCGTCAATCCATCCTATTTTCCAATTCTCATCTGTACCATGTAATATGATCCATCATATAATATACCTGTGTCCATTAATTGCGATAAAAGTTAAAAGAGGATCTGTCACTTTCCCCCACTATTATTTTGATACATTCCAGTTGTAATTATAATCTGGACCAAATAAATTTCGGTTTTCAAGCAAAAAATAAAATAAAATGTGCAAAAATAATTAATTTAAATATAGCACACATTATACTTCCGAAGTATATATGCAGGATGATTGTCATCCGTCAAATTACATCTGATATCATCCCGCCCCATGAGCATTATTAAATCATCACAATTCACAGAGTTGAATACGTTTTGAGTATATAACACGTTATTAATCTTTCGATGTTGTTTCACTTTACCAGTCCATTAACAGCTCCTGTCTTCCTCGTCTTTCCTGATTTGAGAGCCTTTTCACTGACCATGCGTTTAAAATTCATTTGTGTTTTGTAGTTGACTTGTGGCTGTTGTTCAGTCGTCAAATCTCTTTCGTGGACAGCATGTCGGCTATAACTTAGTCGGCGATGCTGTAATCATTTATTATTTCAATTTTTCAATCTTACTCCAAAAAAAACTTTATGTACTAAAAAATTTTATAAGATGGACACAAATTCCTATCCCACTCACTCGTCTGTACGGTTTGTATAATTCCTCAGCTAGTAAATGATGAATCTTGGCATCACTCATATCTTTTCTTGACAGATTATATTCCAACTCCTGCAAGTCAATATTCCATTGGTTTCGTTCTAATTGTTCCAAATTTCCCGAGCTATTTAACAAGAAAAAAACAACCAAATATAAATATAAACATTAACGAAAATGATGAAAATTCCCCATTTTTCCTCCTCCTTGACAGACAGACTGTCAAGTACGTATCCTTTTCACACAGAAGTAACTCTGTGTTATAGTATTAATTCAACTACATAACATGAAGCACAAGGTCAAATTCTGAAAATCTGCATGACAGATCTTAGACCTTTTAATATTCTTTTTTGTTCTCTTTTAAAATAAGAAGAGATTGTACCTTCCCCCTTGTCCATTCATATTATTTCTTAGGATTGCAGCCACGGAGTCTGGATTCAACTTTCCAGAATTTGCTGTAGGGTTCCGATTCATCATGTCCATTGCGTCACGCATTGTAAGCTTTGAAAAAGTTTCCAAGATTTTTGGCTCAGACCCTTTCAAGTCACGGATGAGACAAGGTCGGATATAAGAGTTGTCAAAATGCTTAAATCTAAACAAATGTAAAAAGATGATTTTATTTTTACTAATCTTTTTTAAATTGCACTCACACCTTCACTGTGAAGGCTTCACATTATTCCATTTTTAAATTTTAATTCATGCATGTAAAATAGTTTAAAATTGGCAACAGCAAATGAACTCGTAATGGAAAACTCCATAATTCGTAGGTAGAGTAAAAAAATCAGTATATAAAGGCCAAGGATCATTTAGGATAATCTTAATCATAATGATAGCAGGAATACAAATAAGATCAAGTCAATTAGTGAGCGTACTTGTCTCGTAGGTTATAGTGTCCAACTTGTCCCATCAGACTCTCCATTCCAGCCATAGTATGGTCAAATAGCTACCAAAAAAATTTTCAAAAATTATTTATATACATACCTTCAAAAATGTAAGCTTGCGTGTGTCTATTCTACTATCTGTACATTAGACTCCTCCTCCTCCTTGTATGAATATGGTAAGAAGGACTGAGGAGTCGTAGTAATGTATGCAAACATTTCATTACATACTGTTGGAGTCTTCTAATGTTACACATCAAGATATCAAATTATGGAATTAGTAAAAGTAACAAATAATACATACCCTCTCGTGTATTCTCTCGTTCATGGTTGGTTTGCGCTTCTCAGCTTTCTTCACCTTCAGCCACTCTACTAATGGTTTGATTGTTATGCCCTGTTACGATGTTTGCAAAAAAAACGTTTGTGCAAAAATTATATTATACAATGCAATGCAATACATACAAAGTTCTTCACTGCACAGTGTAGTCTTGACAAAGACACACACATAGCAGCCGTTGTCATCCCATACATATTCCACAATCACAATAATATAGTTATAAGTGGAGTTTATTAAATTTCAATTTGTGTGTGTGAATTTTTTGGGCACCTGTACGAAGACAGTAAAGTAGATCACGGTGATGGTCGTGGTGACAAAAGTCCGTCGTAGTTCAACGTCACAATTGACTGTTTCCATTTTGATGAGAAGGACAAGAGCGAATGCCACTGCACCTCTCAAACCTATCATGATGAATTGTTTATATACTAATTATTATTTTACTCAAGTCTCCCCTGTCCACTACATGGTTAATGACAAAAACTTTAAAATCTAATTTATTCCATATGACTAAAAATTTACTGCACTAATTAGAGCAGAATATTCGTATGCCACAACATTTCAATTCTTTTTAGAAAATCCTTACCCCCGTAAGACATGACAAACTGATCGACTTTGCCCAACTTGTGTAGCCGAAACTTATTAGCCAGTGCCGATAGAACGATCGTACCTATATAGAAGAGGGAGAGAGAGAGAGTAAAATCGATTTCTTCCCTCATCCAAATTTTATTTGGAATCTCCAAACTTGAACATCCCAAAACATTTGCTTAATTAAGTGAGACCTATCCCATTCTACTTTTGACGTTATACATTACTTTGTTCCCAAAAAAACTGAACAAAAAAGGAAGCCAAGTACAAATAGAGTGGCTTATGTAGTACCGCATACACACACTCACAAATATAGAATGGCTATTATTATTAAAATATGGAATAATTCAATGTAGTATTCCCACAATGTAAATTCACAATACGTGAAACAGAATACGATACATTCATGAAACTGTGTATTTTATGACAATTTGATATTACTCTACACCACATTACACTGTCGTATTCCCACAAAATATAAGGAAAATTCACATACAAATTTTACGGAAAATTATAAAATTGCGGAAACACAACTCACCAATAATACGGAAGACAGTACAAAATATAACTGTTGCAAGAACAAATCTCCAATTGAAAACATGAGTATCATGGATCGTGCTGACTCCAAGGAACATGAAAATAATCGTCTCGGATGAACTACAAAAGTAAATTTCACACCAACCAATCAACCCACCATTAAATGCCAACCTTGTTTCTTTTTTTAACTAACCTTAAGGTATACTATTATTTAATTAGAATGTCTACAGGAAAAAAAATATGATTCCTGGACACAATTTTAATACGAAACTCTGCAGGTACAGAGTCAACTTTTTTCCTATTTGGGAAAATATTCAAGTACTTTCTCCACCTTACCTACTCAACATCTTCATGGCATACTTGACAGTTGTGTGAGATTTGTGTGAAATATTGGCCTCCACATAATTCTTCATGGTGATGCCACAAAATGTTATTCTGTAAAACAAAGACATCATTATCAAAATCACAATAGTAATTTGACTTCTCCATGGTTTCTCTTCAAGTCTTCAATCACAATTCAACTTGACATGGACAAAAATAGTTAATTTGGCCATTACTACTGAATATAAATAAATGATTATACCATAGATTATACCCTTTTCAAGATCTTATTGCCAGTAATTACTACACACATTTTAAACGACGCATTTAAATTTAATTCTGTAACTCGTTAAAGACAAAAAGAAACTTACGCAAGAATTCCAGACATATGAAAAGTCTCAGCACAAAGGTAGGCCAAGTAAGCCATGACAAAGATGAAAATCGGCTCAATCACACGAACATGATTCGTGAATCTATAAATTTTGAAGAGTAGCAATGAAATTATGAATTTACATGACGAAGAAAATCCATTTTGGTCCTCCTCAACTCCAAATTCTCTAAATTCCCCCATGATTGTATTTTAATGTCACTGTACGACAACTATTAAAGTGTTATAATGTTTTACAGTATAATTTAATTACTGTGTGAATTCAGACATTTTCATGGATACTAGCATCAAGAAGAAAAAGTGGGATAATCACCTCGTAATGAAGCCTGTGAGGAATCCCCATATAATGCCAATTAAGGTTCCTCCCAAAGCGACGACAGGAAAGGATGCAATTCCCTTAAGGACCTCGATTGGTGTGATATTTTCTGACCCCATTGTTGCGTACTCCTCAAACATATGGTATAAAACCTTCAAACAGGATATTAGTTAGCATCTTATCATTGAATTTTAATTCACACACATATAACATCCTCAAAATAAACTCTATTTCATCCCTTGAGCTTGTGTACTTGTCATTCTGATTGTGACACAGTCTGCAACAATGTCATTTATAATCCTCGTCTAAACTGTCTGGATTTTGTGTGTGTACAACACACGCACACTAACACACAGTATAATTACTGAATTGTTTTGAATACTTTTAATGTCAATCACTCATTGAGTTTTGAACATCCGAATTTTTCCCAACAACAAAAAAGAAAAAGGAAATGTCCTTATATCCCTCCACATAATCATATAATTCATATACAATAGTTCAAGTAGTTAGTAAGTAATATTGAGTCTCACACTGTGTGTGTAGACAAACATAGATAAAAATTCATTGAACTGACTAAACACGTGTTATACAATATCATATTCTACACACACACTCACACACTCGTCATTGAGGAGGTACATTACAACAAGTATACTTGTGAATTTACTCCATTCTCTCTCCAATTATTTTAAACGATCATTTAACTCTCAAGACATTTCCACCGATTCCTCTACAATTTTCCTTGCATGTGGCTCTACACATGACGTAGAAAAAAAATGATTTCAATCACTTATCAATTTCTGACAAAATAAGAAAAAAAAATTCAACTAATAATATCATAATTGTTCCCTCTCCAAGTATCCCTGTCAAATAAATGATTATAAAAATCTAATTACATACTAAGCAGTGCATATTTTCCTTTGCACTCAACCACCATACCAGCTACAACTGTGTCAATAATAATCCCAGTCATTAAAAAATCCTTTCAAGGTTACCAAAAATATTGACCGCAAGCGACATTTTTTTTCAAAAAAAAAAGAAATAAAATTATGGGCTACACAAATTCCACAGTCAAACTCCAACTGTGAAATGAAATTGAAAGCTGTCTCTATTTTCCCCCACAAGAACCATTTCCGAACGTAGAGACATTGTACTTAGATAGGACAATTGGTTAATATTACAACTAATTGACTCACGACAGTGACAGCATCGTTGAGCAAAGACTCTCCAAATACGACAATGTACAGGACTTCATTTACATGGATTTCTTCAAAAACAGCAAGTACAGCAACAGGGTCAACTGCTGAGATTAAGGCACTAAATAAAAGTGAATAGAGAAGGGGTAACTGGATTCCAAATACACCCCACTCGGCAAGTCCCCACAGACTCAGACCTGTCCAAATTATTCACAATTATTATACCAAAGATGATTCTTCAAAATTCCCATTAAATCGCCCCCCTCCGTCCACATCACAGCATCACATAATTAACACTCAGTTCTGTTGATGTGTGTGTGTGAGACAGAGAAGGTACACTCTTTCAAATGAATTAAAGAAAACTCACCAATTGCAAATGTATTCCAAATTGTCCCCACAACAGCAAAAAGAAGAATTGTGCCCAAATTGTTGAAAAATAGCCGATTGGGCATAAAATACCCAGCGTCTAGGATTATAGGTGGAAGCATGTACTGGAAAAAAGTCGTTGGGGTCAGAGGAGACACGTGCACGCTGTTAGTGTAAAATAGTAGAAATCCAATCAGGACTCCAACCACAATCAAGAGGCACGACTCGGGGAATATGTGACTTAATTTGGGTGCCATGTGAAAACCTGATAAATGTGTCAACAATAAAAAAAATCATCAAATTCCATGTGTGTGGGTTTCCCATCACAAAATCATAAAAAGTTTCATTTCTACTTTCATGATATAAAATAACCAATCTAGCGCCATTAGTGGTTAATCCCACTTAAGGTACACACAAAACATACTTGGTACTCTCGTGACTCCCCCCAAAAACTGATTATTACTTCTA
This sequence comes from Pygmarrhopalites habei, assembly GCA_009870185.1. Taxonomy (NCBI): domain Eukaryota; kingdom Metazoa; phylum Arthropoda; class Collembola; order Symphypleona; family Arrhopalitidae; genus Pygmarrhopalites; species Pygmarrhopalites habei. The sequence goes on along the minus strand of WJFB01001335.1, from coordinate 19,585 downwards.
AATAAAGAAATCCCTCATCTCTTAAATTGTGAAGGAGTCAAATTGAACATGGACATACAGACAAATCATGATTTCTAAAGGTGTAATTGTAGTCTAGGTGTACCTAAATATAATTTTAGTAAAATAAGTATTAGCCATGTATACATTTTCTCTAAATAAATCATCACGTTTTTAACACAAAAGAACGAAATCAAAGGAGACCAAGCCTAAATTAAAATACATTGACGATGAGTCTAATATTAAGTAGATGCATCCCAATAAATTTTTCTCTCCATTTTTTATCTTGAGGGGGGAGAAGAACGGTCGTTCAAGGGTAAATTGACACAAAACCACTCAAGGTAAATCAATTTCACTGTTTGTACAATAATAAAATGTTTTAACATGTCAATAATGTAATGTATAATGACTCATTTTCACATGTACAACTTAATTCAACCAAATTCTTTCATTTTTCAAATCCTTCTTCTTCTCTCTCTCTCTTTAATCATTTGCATTTTGTTCTGTCCTATGATTCCTACATATTCAAAAAAACAAGGATCATCATCATCAAACAGTACAAAGATTATAGAATGTACACAAAACGCACGTCTTCCAACGCATCCACTTGAGTGCACTTTAATTACACGATTGACCCTGATGACCATCCTTATTTGACGTACACACACACACACAAGTGTCGATGGACCAACCATTCAACCCTCAACAAACAGAATATTGCGTAAGAACATCATGCACCATACACATCTACATTTGTGTACTCCTCTTTAATATAATCGTCAATATCTACTTTGAACAATCACAACCGACAATGAAAAATATCGAAAATTAGAGGCACCACCTTTTCAAGTGTCCATTCATCAACTTTATGAAAATAAGAGGATACATAAGGAGCAGGTGACTGAGGTGACGCTTAGAGTCTACACTTTAGACGGTGGGTATTTTCCACCCAAATTGTCTCGACATTGTAAAAATTAATAATCATGCCGCCCCACATAAAAGATGTATGTATTTTTGTGTGCACGGCTGGGGCCCATCAACTGTCTCATTAATAATATTTCAAGTAATTTCAAGTGAGCCACTGGACGAGAACTCCAAATACAAAAGCAGCATCAAAGCTGGTACTATTAGTCTAAAATTGCAACATTGCAAACTTGACAAATCATAATAGTCAAGATGCACTTGTAATCGATAATCACTTGTCAATTCTTGACTTTTGTATAGATTTTGTAAACAATTCTGTGCAAGTCACAAGACAGCTTTTGAAATTAAACCAATTTAAGTAAGTTTTGTGTAAGTTTTACTGACAAACAAATTTAATTACTAACTGTTTGGGGAGTTTCAAAGACAAAAGCCTAAAGATAGCTCAGAAATAAAGTACTTACATCTATGCTATTGGGTGTTTACATATGAACACAAACACACACAACAAAAGTTTACAATTTCACTCATTAAATTGACCTAATCAAACAAAAATATTATGATTATATTGAACAAATAGTAAAATCGAAATTTTCTTAATAAAATTTCCTCCTCCATCCCCACATCCAGTATAAACACACACCATTTTCTTATATAATATGTAATTAGGAAACGAAGGTGACCTTTCCCCAACCACTATAGACCTCAATATTTGTCTGTCCTCTTTGAACAGGAATAGAAATATATAAAATAATTTCACTATCATGTCGTGGTATTGAAAGAAAAAAATTTATACCCCTTCCCTTTACTTAAGTATATAGAGTTGAGGTTCTCATCTACAATCATTGTCATCACTGTACTTTTACTTTTACACATCCACAGTACTCTAAATGAACCACACATACACTCTTCACAGTCTCTACATATTACAATTAACATTCTTCCAATGTCCGCAGGAGTGATGCAAATATCATATTAAACAATTTCATTTACGTACGTACAACGTAAAAATTTTGACCATTCAACTTGAAATAAAAAAGAATTTCTTTATTTAATAATCCTCCATCGCCATGTACCATTCTTCTCCATTTTGGTTAACACAGTATGCAGCCTAGACAGTGCATTTTAAGCAAATAAAGAGAGAGAGAGAGAGGGAGAAAAATGGCAAAGGCAAAGGTAACCCGTGAATAAGTTGATCCTAACATTTTTTTCCATTAAAAAAAGAACATGGAGTAGTAGGAAAAGCATTTCATGCCACTCAACTTGTCCATTTTCCACCATTACACTCACTACCTTACATTTAATATTTAATATATCATAATATAAAAGAGTGCAAACAGCACGAGAGCAAAATAAAGGTTAAACTTTATGACTCTTTTATTTATTGTCTCGTAATTTTTTCTCCCCCTAATCAACTCTCTCTTCTGTGTTTGTGAAGAGAAATATCTGCACTACACATACAGGCTAGTAATGATACAAACTCCCATCTCCCCCTCTTTTGCTTGTGTGGAATGGGCACAGAAATACAATAAAAGGGGAATAAAAATTCAATTTAAAATTATAGACAAAATTACTACAGGACTTGGCCAAGGTAATCTCGTGTATACGAACAAGAGTAGGAGAGAAAGACTCTGTCTACCTGCATTCATATACAGTAATACACACACACACACACCAACAACAAACGTAGCAAAGAGGTACCAATGAAAGACACACACACACAGAGTATACAGGCAAACTTTATAGTGAGTAGTGGAGCAGCGTCTATTGTAAATGCTCACAATGTAGATGTCAATTGAAGCAGAGGGTACTGTGTCCACACACACACATACAAAATACACACACAGTGTAGTGTAACCCCAGTCTGTTACTTGAGAGGTGGGTTACATAAAATGAGATGTGTGTAAAATAGTACAACAATACTATCATGTGGAAAATATCATGATTCATTGTCTACAACTTTGAACTATAAGAAATACGAGGGAAAAATAAATTTACATTAGCCCTTGAAAGTTGAGTCTAGCGTCGTGCTCATTGTCAATCGCTGTAAATCTTGTCCCACCACCAACAACGACCCTTTACAATCAATATCATATTATACAAATAGGTATGTATAACACACTCCTCTAAAGTCCTCTACATGAGATACCTTTGTGTCTGTGTGGTGTGGTCCTCGTACTTTTGTGTCTAATACACACTGTGTATCATTCTTTTTTATTTGACTATCATCAGTTTTTTTCAAAATTATTGTTATTGTTATTATTAAAGTCATCTACCTGCTGAGCTGTAGGAACCAGTGGACAGCATTATTGGTGTAGCCATCCTAAAACTACTATAATCCAATATCACGGTGCTCTTCCAGTTTCCACTTGACACTAATTTGTGTACGAAGAAATGACGAATGTGTCATGACCCTTAACAGAGTAATGAATCAACTTTTTTTTGTGTCTGACCATTAATTTACAATGACAATTCATGCATGGGCAACTGTCTGCATGTACTGTACATACACAATATGTGTGTGTTTTTATATTATTATTATGACGACCGTATCACACACACACATCTTGGCCGAGATAAATAAATAAGAGGCAAATTATATTGCATTTGAGAAGACGTAAAAGTACGCATAAAAATGATCTAACGTTTCCGTTTATGACGTCCCTCAATGATGGACAATATCCACTCTACTCCACACACAACACAACACAGAAGAGTAAAGGATATTATATCATAATCATTCAACTATACAGATACATACAGGGTAGAGTGACAACCATTAAATAACTGTGTCTACATGAGATATAATATTATGAGATTTTGACAACCTTTTAACTTGATTTTTTTGATGGGTGTACGATACGTAACAAACACTACTACTCTCTGACGACGACTCCTTAGGTTGCTATTGACAAAGTTCCTTAGTTAATTTTTAAAGGGCAAATCCTCCACCTCTATTAAATACATACTCGGTCTATGATATAATATACGACATTATATATTTGATCAATAAAAGACCAACTCGACTGACATGGGGAGTACCTACTTGTTCCTTTTATTGTATATGATTCCGTCCCTGATTAATTTTTTTTTCAATCTAGTCAGCTACTGTAAAATAATTGATATGCCTCAGGGTTTCCCAGTCTCCCAGACCACGTACGTCCGTACGTACTACAAATATGAAATTAAATAGTGCAAGGTATAAAATGATACCTACTACTACTACTACGTCTCATCAACATAAGTACATCCACAGACAGACACAAGTACAAAGTATTGTGTGTGAACAGGTACAAACCACGACTTTGTAATCATATATAGAGTACATCACACCATTTGTCTTCTCTTCCCCTCCTCCTCCTCCTCAATGTGTGTAATAGACACACGAGATTTTTTTTGTCACAAAAAAATCATAATCGCTTATGGCAGTTAAATTACAAATGATAATCAGTTTAGACGCACACTCCAGTTTTTCATTCCTCCACACACACACACAATTTATTTGTTTATAATAAACGGAAGGAAAAAAAAATGATGCAAGCAGTTGTTTGCTTGTGGCCTCTTTTTTACACCACCACCCTTTTTTAGGAGACACAAATTAGTGAGATGATTATTAAAACAAATTAACACCTCTCTATCTGTACTTGACCTATAACATTTTGTTTTTTATCAATTAGAAACCAATTAAAGGCATCATAACTCACATCTGTGTGTGTGCGTGTGTGTAGAGAAGCGTTTAATTCAATAGTTAAAACAGTTACAGTTTCAAATAAAATGATCCTTTTCCTTCTAAACTCATTTTATTGTCTGCAAGTGACCAAGTGAAAGAATACACTGTAAAATTACTGGTATTTTGACAAAAAAAGTTCAAGTACAGACACACAGTGCGTGTGTCACACTGACAATTGATGGTTTCAAAACACCTAAAGTTCATCGGCATAACACAAATATTTTATCTATTTTGATTCATTGTAATTTTGTAAACACGTCAGCAAATTATTGTTATTGCTTCATAAAGGCAGGTGCCACAAAAATTTACGACATGTGTAATCTTAATAAGTAAATATTTCAGTCTGGACGCTGTAACAAAGTATTTGTCCATTTGATCATTGTTATTTTGAACCAAACGACTCAGACTTACAATATTTATAGCCAATACAATTAATCATTGGATTACATATGATGACCACTTGACATAATCCATCCTCCTAATCTAGGTCTTTAGTCACCCCCTTGTTTTTAGTAATACACATACCTAGTAGGGTACCATTACCTGATTTCTACTCCTATTCATGATGTCCGGTTTGTGTAAATTTACATCACATTCTCAATCATTCCAAAGTCCTACTGCATACTCTGTCATGTTCATTATTTTTTTGATAATGAATTTAATACATGTACCTCAGATTAAAAGTATAATAAATAATGACATAATCTAATCTCAAGTGAACATTTTTTGAAAGTCACATCTATAAAAAGTTTCTTTACACAACAAATCGATTTCAATTATAAAGGGCTGTGGAATTTTTTGTCAAAAAAAAAAATAATCATTGTGGATATAGCATTCTAATGTGTAAATAAGTGATACAATAATTGTGCATAGTTTAAAATGAAGTGTATGTATTATCCTTGTGAACTTGTGTTGAGAGTTTGTAGTACTTACGAGCCCTTCTGCTCTTGTCAGAAAGGTGATAGATACACTAATGTAAACAAATTGTCCAAGACCACGGGCATGGACATGTTTCACTCTCCTCTCTCATATTATTATTATTAAAAGTACACACACACACTAACTACATAGTCCAATAACAACAAATTGGCCTAGATTCATCATCACAGCAGACTCCCTTTATAATTTATAATCCACCACAGTAAGTAAGTATAAAGAACAACAAAAGACGTATGCCTACACTTGTACATTTGTACATGAATTAAAATGAGCTTGGTGTCTTGGAATTAGTGACTGAGAGAGTGAATGACTGAGGGTTAAAGGAATATAATATTATGTTGTACAGTCAGTAACAGTATACACATACATAATTTCAAGTGGTTAGTATTTACATTATACATACTTGACGATATAGTAACTCAACCGTGAATTTCACGTGTAGTAGTTTGACAAGCATGATTTAGTTATGATTTTGACTTTGTGCGTCCATGAGTCTGACGTTGAATTTGTTAGTAGATCAATTTAATTACCACTAAATTATGAATCACTTTTAACTCATTGATAAATCATCAAAAAAATATTGTGTACATGTATAAAAAAATGACCAAAGTTCATAATGTACATAGTACATACAGTAGTTGTACTGATTTTTCAAGAATTTTTTTTATCTGTACATGGTACATGGAGCCTATAATGGTTGGTGGCCATTACCTGAAATACCTGCATTTAATTAATTAGGAAATCAAAATGTGCTGCAATTATAGTATGTATCTCTTTCTCTCTAATCCTGATTGCAGTTTATATTGAGTCAATTAGTGTGTCATCCAAATTAGCTGATAATCCGGCACGTATTTTTTACACTAAACATTCTCTTTGATCCATTCCAAATGCGACCAGCATTCATTAGGAATACTCTGTCTCATCATCGATGATGGTACAAACGCAGATAGAATCAAAATTCTTCAATTAATTATAAATACTCCATGGACACAACTGGAAATTCACTGACATGAATGCTTTTGCACGTCCATTTGGAATCATTGTGGATCCCATGGTATGGGGGGATCCTCATCATCATATCTAATTGAGGGGTAATTAAAAATTTAGATAGAATGCCGCGTGGATATTCAAAAGAAATTACGGATTTATGAAAATGGTTCACTCTGACACACCTTTCGTGGCTGTCTTTGGGCGTTATACATTACCCCCCTCAGTATTTACAAACTGTGATGTAGGCACACACAAGAGAGAGAGAACGACCACAGATACTGCTACACTCATTCACTCAAATGTGTATCGACAGGTACTTGGCCCAGTTCAATCGTTGGACGTGAACGTCCATTTATAGAAAATATAACGGACAGTTGTCTTTCCTTCCCTCTGTCCTTGTCGTCGTTCATGTAAAATATTACCGAGGATCTGACCAGTTTTTGTTCCGCCAAGAAAAAATACACAAATTTTTTTTCAATTTGGAAATTCCAATATCATGATTACAATATTGGTCAAAGATATTGTGTTCATTTTGATAATACGATTCTTTTATGCAAACCAAGAAATATTATTAATAATTTTTAAGAAAAATAGAAAATGACTTTGACGTACAAAATAATTCTCTCTGTACTCAATAGATCCTATCAAACAAATTCGTAAAAATATCCAATCGTTTTCTCTCTCTCATTTACAACGAACACAACATTTGCTCATTACATAAACAATCAGCAGGTAACTATTTTAAAAATACTGAAATGATTACTACTACTATATAATTTACTCACAATCGTAAAGTGTCAAGGGGGATGGAAGGAGGGGAGTGTGTATTGTGGAGAATAATGGACACTATGAATGGCATTTCTATTTCTAGCCCATTAATTACAAAATTGAATCTCTTGAATCTTGATCAAGCTTGATCTTGAAGCTGCACTAATATACATAGTATACTAACATCCCAACACAACACACAGTTTGTTCAATCTACCAATAATCGGGCTAAACATCATATACCCATGATGTAATTTGAAAATAGCAAACAACTCTTAAAATAAACACATTCGTGTCCTGTACTCTGTGTACATACCTTATATTTTATACACTTGAAGGAAAACTGAAGGCTTACCTCTACACACATTAAATTATCATATAGAGAGATTTTACAGATTCCTCAAATCATCATCTCTCACCAGTCCTCTGTACATACTACATTATCTAACATTGCACCATTCAATGACGCATTCATAAACATTCAACATATAACTTTTCGCACTGCTGCTCGTTTCCCAATTGCACTCTCCTTCTCCGTCTCAACTTTTACACACACACACAACATATCGCACAATGAAAAATATTCAGCTTTATGAAGTTTTTAAAGACAAAAGTTTTTTCTTCTCTTTTTCCACATTTTTCTCGACAATGGGAAAATTTTTAAAATTCATTCAAACACATCATCCCAGACGACGATTATTTTTTGAAGTATAGTATATCCCTTTATTGTGTATACATAAGTATCTATGTATTATACCCACTACTGTGAAATAAATTGAGAAAAAACACCCTATTAGAGTGGCTGAGTGGATGTAAAGTAAATGTGGACATTTAAAAAATTCACATTTAAAATAATTCAATTTTAAACCATACGAAATGAAAATGTGAAGTAAATAAATGATTTAATTTTAAACTTTTAATTTTTCATCCTTCTTGACTTGGTCACTAAACACAGACGGAATGGAATAAAAATAGTAGGCGGACAAGTTTGTCATGAGCATAAACACACAAGAAGAAAAGGCTTGTTGTTTGGTGTGAGACTAAGTATACATGAAAAGCCTCTTTTAATAATCATAATAATTTTAACGCGTGTAGGATTAGTTACTGCTGAGCTAGCAAGATTTTACAGTGCCCCAGTCATATAACTGTTTGTCCTCAAGACGAAAATGTGAAACCATCGTAATGGCCCACTACATACTCAACTTACACAGAGTAACACATGAACAGGAGAGTAGGAGCAGGAGTAAGGAAAAAGATTGCCATTACTATTAGTATTTACAGCGGGGCTGTGTGAGGGGAGTGTGTGTAGAAAAAATACTTAAAGTACAAAATGCAAGCCTTTGAACATATTTTTTTTGCTGCATGTACAATGCACTGGCTTCCTTTTGGAGGTCAATAACTTCATGGTTCGCGAATTACAATGGCAACTCATACAGATACTACACCACTGAGAACACTGACATATGTACGCTCTATGCACCGTAGGTAGGTTGTGTCTTGTGTATGTAAAGAAAATCTTTTAGCCTCAATGAAATTTACTAAGAGAGGGGATTATCTTTGTGCTCTCAACACCACAAATCTCTCCACCACATCCCAACTCCCATCAATTTTGGTTTTTTTCATATTTTTCTATTATCTCCTTCCACCTCCTTAAGAAACTAACAGTTCCAGCTTACTCGTCGTAACACTTTTTCCATTTGACCAGTCTTTTTTTCTCTCCATTTCGCAATGTAGCAATCAAATCATTTATAAATGTGAACACCCACACACAGACGAAGAGAACATTAAATTCCCAAAATTACAATAGGAATCATGAACCGATGTCAATAATAATTATTTTGATAAGCCTTCAAACTGAATTTCCTTTCTTTTATAAGTATACAACTAAAATTTGATCAAATTTGAATTAACAAAAAAACAAACAATAAAATAACCAAATTTCCCTACAATTAAATGTGATAAGATAGAACTTGACTGAAAAGTCCAATTGACAATAAAAATTCACATTTAGGAGATTGAATGTTAACTTAAAACTTAAAACCTTAGGGTACTCACATTTCCCATTATAAAGAAATAATGAGAATAAATTATTAAAGTGTACTCAAGACTTATACCTAGTCAAGTTCCTAACCTAAGCAACAATAAAATGTTGATACATAAAATTACATTTCACAAACTCTACAACATTGCAAAAAATAGTACAGGTACATATGTACATACTTACATAGGTTATATGTGTGCATCATGCAAAAACATTGATAACTCATCTTTCTCTTTCCCTATCTGTATTTACTACAATCACTCCTCTTACAATTAAAGTAATTCTTTTTTAGACGCTGTTGTACAAACTAGAATATGTGAAAGGAATTTTGTTTTGTTAACTTGTTGACGGGGATCATAATAGAATAGAATATGAATGTTGAGTACAACATTCAAAATGTGAGTGTACACAACCACATTTGATATACATGTGTATTTTATTTGGTGTAAATGATATATAGATACGTCATATGTTTGGATACATATATTGTAGTAAGAGAATTGTTTTAGAAAAATCCCACACACTACTCTCAATCCTCCTTTTACAATGTGAGGAGCTTGACTTCTTTTTGTCTTTAGTTAACCATGTGCATTTTGCATTTGAAATCTAAACTAGACTAACTACTTATTATCTAGCCTCTTTTAAATACTCTTCCTTCCTTCACTCTACTCTGTGTACCTCTAAACATAAACAATGATTTTAGACATCTACTCCTAAATACTATTATTATGGTGATGTCGTCGTTCTCCCCCAACCTCTATGTATGTTTTTATACGTTTACAAACCACATTCACAACATAGTACAATACAGTATGAATGTATGTGAATCTCATTCCTGTTACTTTATGCAAAAACTACATTACCCCCTTCATATACATAGTGAAGCTCTTTCATATTTAATTCATTTTACAGACAATTTCAAAAAAGATGACAAAGCAACACACACACACATAATGCAAAATCATAATACAGAGACAAAAGAGTTGAAAACAAAAGTTGGCTGAATATTTTAACTTCCCTGCAAAATCATTCTTTTCTTACATCCACACAGACAGACAGATGTATATCTAGTCAAGATGGAAAATTGCGTAGCTACACAATAGAAACTGACTAAAACTACGAAAATGCGTGGGTAGGATGACATAAACAGCTTCGTTTTTTCCCCTTCAAATAATGACAAGTACACAGGAAATCGTTTTATCTGAACAGAAAAGAAGTTCCGCTAGGCCATGACATTGAGCGGATTCCGGTGGTGGAATACATTTTTAAATGGGGTCGTAAAATTTATTTGACATCATTTTAAAAATCATTCCACTTTCAACCTGTCAACTCGGCGTGTGTGTGGGCATTATTTGTACGTTAGCTTTTTTTTTTATAAAGCCAACTTTTTAAGCTTCAATAAGCCTTCCCAAAAAACATTAACTTGTTCTTGGAAAATAATTATTATTGTCTTACACATGCAAGCTTTAATACCTTCGTTGACTAAACATAAATTTCCTTTCCGATATTAATATCTCTACACACCACCCACAAACACACAAGTGATTAGAAAGGAGTACAAAAAAACGAAAGTTGAACACATCTACTTAATCATAAGATAAGCAGAATCTAATACTACAGTTTGTTTAAAATTTCAAAGAAGTGGGACTCTTTTAAATGGGATTTAATGATAGGGTCCATCATTAAATCACACACATACACGGAAAAGATGAGGGAAACCCATCTGATTCATTGTTGTGCAAAGCTTAACTTCTCCAACGTATAATCCCGCTTGTAAAATTATTAGGTACTTGCCATACCCAAATTAAATGTAACCATGTCATGCGTGTACTCACGACGTAGCTTGTTATGACACATACAAACACAAAGACACACTGACACACACTGTTCATCCACACAGATACCAGGTAATCATAATTTAAACATTCTAAAGGAATTCCATCCAATGACTACCCTGTACTACTATAAAGACCAATGAAGGTGGCTATCCTCCATGAAAGACAATTTTTGTCTGACAATATAGGCAACTTTTTGAGCACCAGTGAAAGAAAAGTAGCAAATTTTAAAATTCCGAAAAAACATTTTAATCTTAGAATGGTAAACAAATGATCAAAGGTCTTCACACTCCATCCTTATTATTGAAAGAAGGATGAAACAAGTTGCAATTAGTTTAAAATGAGAGACAATTCTAAATCACATTCATTCTTCATCTCAGCTTCCAACTACAGATGAACCCTATGACTCCTCAAAGTATTGTTTTTATGTTGGGCGGCTGACTGTAAAGAGTGCTGTTGTGTCGTCTAATTATGTAGAAATTGTAGTGCTGTTAGAAATTCTTTGGAAGATGAAGAAACGAAACAAGGCCCATTACCATCATCCATACTAGTAACAAAAGAGAATAATGAATGTCTCGCCAAATTATTACAATGTGATTTATTTGAACTTAAACATAATGTTTTCTTGTTTGATCATTCCTGGGGAGAGACCTTCTATTGTACAATGAAAGTACAACTACTTAAGTAAACTGTCAATGGAGATACAACAGTCGTTCCATGACAGGAACATCATGGACGGGTGAGTTAGGGGGAACCTGACATTCCGAATGAAAAATAAATAAACTCGTAAATTTAAATTTAACAGTGCACACACGATTACACCATAATACATTTGTGTCTAATAGGAGACCGTGGAAAGCAAAGGTAAAGGTGACACCACACACAGACACAGGAAAATGAGAGAGAAGATTCATTCAATCCCTGTTTAATTTGTCGAGACACACACACACTCATTACACTCATTGTCAACCACGGACGTGTATATCCCTGTTTAAGTACGACTGAGTACTCAAGGATGTACAATAATAGGCACTTCCCATTACACTTTACATTATAAAGTCCTTCTGGACTCCAGCTATCATTCTACAATAATCTTACGACACGTAGTGAAGGTGAAACATTAAGTTGCACAAAATGAGAGACAGGAAAGGAGAGAGAAAGATGGAAAAAAATCAACTTCAAAGTTTTGAAGTTGTGACAGATCAAGTAATCACCATGGATCATTTTTCTAGTACCTGTTTTGAGAAATGAGACTTGACAAGTTGACAAAACATTCGAAAACTCACAAAGGAGAGAAATTGCATGTCTTGGAAGAAGCATCCATCGTATCTTTAGGAAATCATGATAATTCAAATTAGTCACGACAATAAATTTGTACATACAGAACACAGAACACACACATAGAAAAACAATATTTCTCCTTATATATATTATATACATATGTGCAAGTACAGCTTGGTAACTACATCGAGGAGGTACACACGTACAAAAGGAGGGACGGAAGAATCAGCACTTTCTTCAAGGTCTCACTAAACTCCCAACACTGTTTTAACAAAAGTGGGGAAAAAACTAACTCTATATACACATTATTTTCTAAATGGAATGACTAGAGAAAAATAAATGAGCCTATACACACACACACAAATTGTGATGAAACTGAAAAGAACGACCTTCAATTCTAATAAACTTGAGACAGGAAGTTAAGCATGGATTTTCCATTGACAACCATAATCTCTACAATTCTTGTATTAAAAAAATTTCTCTTCATTTCCAAAGGAATCGTGTAATGTTTGATTAAAGTGTGAACATTATAAACGTTCCATTACATAATAATTTGCACACATGGAATTGAATCGTGCAAACTTCATTTTTTCTCTCTCCTCCTCCGGATCTGCAATCCGGATACAATAAATATCCACACTGGATATCCAATTCTCCACGTTTACATAACGATTGCACTAGCAAAACAATAGAATCAGGAGTAAAAAAATAAGAGTGTGAAAGATCTCATCCAATTTCTTCATACATTGGCCATTAACTTTTAAATTTCTTTCTTCTACCCTTTCTCTCTTTTCAATACGTAATTAGTGGTTATGTACATACAACATACACATGAAGGAGGAAAAGTGTGTGCGAAATAAACAAAATTCTATTTACAAAAAAAACCTCTCCTGGACTTTGTCACTGTGAAATAGACAGAGGCTGTAGCGAGGATCGGATACTGAACATCCATATCACACACAGTGAAAGGATGCATAGGACTGCATGCTGAACGCAGAACCAGACAGACCACTCATTCAACTCTTTTTTCAACTCTTGTACAATATACAATACATTACACACGCATATTATATCCGTTCCATAAATACATTTAAATACATTCTTAACGAAGCTTACATTTTGTGAACAAACATTATAATTTTTGAAACCTACTACTATTATTATGGGGGAAACTTGCTAGGATCGACAACAAGACTAAAAATTCCACACTCTAATTAAAATAACTATTGTCTACTAACTACACTACAAAGGGGTTGACAAGGTCAGGAATAAATTGACAGTTCAACGACATGACGTACACTAAACTTTGAGGAGGAGGAGAAAATTATTGCAATCTAAATAAATAATATATTTTTTGGGGAAGCAAACTATGAATTCACAGTTAACCCTTTCACGAAACTGATTCTTCTTATTTATTTTCTACTCTTGCTCGAAAAAATTGTAAATTATAAACACGTCCCTGGACAGACAAACATACAGCACAGATTTAAACAGTACTAGAGTGTATGCTAAATAAATAATAAAAAACCATACTCATGTCATGTCATATAAAGTATTTTACAACTTGGAGAATTTTTATCCATCCTTTTTTAAGACTACTTCACATTCCATGCTTCTTGTTGACTTTTATAAGAAGTGAGCTAATTGGGTTTAATATTACTTCTGCAACTTTTCTTTCTTTTTACAAAAAAAACTGTTTTAAATCATAATCTTGTGTAAAAAACCAAAGACAAATCTACATAAAGTTTAGATGTTACCCCTGTTTAGATGAAACCCCTTCACACACACAAACACGCACAAAACAAACAATTACACAAAGGCACATTAATATCAAGTAGTAAGAATAAAGTTTCGTGACAGGTTTGCCTAATTAAATACAAAGGAGGGAAAAACTCATCTTAAGCATGGTTCAAACAACACAGCGTGCTTTACTCAATATCTACATACACAACAACAACATTTAGATGGGTTAACAACTAAATTAAATTGCACATAATGCATACACGACATGTGTGTACGTGTGTATAATTCGCACACAAGGATTTTGGCTGTTTGAAGCAGTACAGTCAAATTAATTTTCGTTATCCTAGCCAAGTAATGATGGAAGAGAAACTTTTTGTACAGAGCGTGCATACACACAAACACAGCGTATTCAAATTTATGTAATAATTAGAGTAGAGAAGGGTGGGTTGGCAACCATCAAAAGAGGACATTAGAGGATATAAAATGATTGTTGGTGAGGCAACCATACAGAGATCCACCTTACATACAGGTATACCTACCACACAGGTAGGTCTACCTACACAACACAAAACATACACAAATGACTCCAAAAGAGACACTTCCCCAGTTTGAGTCTAGTAAAAACAAGGAAAAACCTGGACAGTACAATTTAGAGCAACCAAATCTAGTACTAGACAAATGAACACCTACCCATTGCAAATTTGTATGTATGATTACTCTGAAAAGGGCAGAAAGACAACCAAGACAGACTGATTAAAACCCAAATTTAAAGTGCATAAAGCAAAACCAATCTTTGATACTAAAAATCTCTGAGGTTCCTGTCCATGTTCTCTCCACAGTCCACACTTTCACACACACGCACACACAAAGTTTACATATTAGAGGCTGTGCAAATATTTTTGCTCAAGAGCAGGTCAAGCGTCGCCTTCGTCCTCATCATCAGTAGTACAATCATTCAATATTAAATTTCATATAAAATAAAATGATTCATTGCGTGACATACGGACGCCACACAACCAACTGAAATAATAAAGTACATAGCTAAAGTTAAGTACATTACTCATATACCACCTCTAACTACCAACTCGTTGACGTCAGAGCATCACAATCAGCCCCACTGATTGTTACTATGTAATACAATTTTTTAATATCAAATACATCACATCGTATGCATTCTACATACTACTAGTATACGTAATATGTACCAACATTAGGATCCCCTCTCAAAAAAAAGTCTGACAATTTTGCATGGTCCCTGAACAATGGCAAAATTTACTTATGTACAAAATGTATGGCTTATACAATTCCCAAGTTGGAAAACCATATTTAAGACTACGACGACGAGTTGAGGGTTACATAACTAATACCTTTACAATATAATATGTAACAAAAATGTAGACAGTTTAAGTAGTAAGAGTACTACATACTCATATGTAACTTGCTCCACTTTTTACCGGCACAAAAAAAATCTCTTCAAATACAATCTCTGTAAAACACACTCGCACATTGTTTTCTTTCTGTTGTTTGATGAGATCCACTGTTGCCGAACTACACAATTTTTTCAGTTTAAATCCAATCCAGTTTAAATACCATTCAAATACTTAGATGAGTCGGTACAGTCACATGTAGAAAGAAACTTTCTTCGTTTTGACCATCAGTCGCTTTGATTTGATCCATTTCCCCGACCGCATCAAAAAAATATTTCCTAATCATCCGTATAAAACTTGAAAAGGAAAAAAATGGTACTAGTAGATACCTATCCACTGTGGAGGTGAAATGATGGAAACCTCAGGAACTCATTAAATTCGAGATAATTAACTTTTTTCTCTGTTGAATGATAATAATTTTTTTTCAATGCACAAGCTTTGATATTGATCTGATCCTCTCTTACTTAAAGTATGATGACAATGTAAAGTTGACTATACTCTCCCATCAATCAAAGAACAAACAATAACTCAAAGTTTCCAAATCATTTCAAGGTATAGTGGACTCCATGGCTATTCGATTTTATTGACTAGTATCCAACATAAAGTGCAAGCCCTTGCACTTGTTCTCAATCAGTGACAATAAATTGAGTAGCCAAGAGTGTTTTACGTGCGTGCATATCATCCACATCCAACCTCTCTCTCTCTCCCCTCTCTTTCACTCATAAAGATGGCTTATGATGATTAGTATATAGAAGTAATACGGTTGTGTCCCAAACCAATGACATTGGCCCTACTTTTGGTGGTACTACTTACATATGTAAAGTAGTACTTGACTGCACACATACTTTGAATCAATACACATTATTATGCATGATCCTACATAAAGTACCTAGGTGGTGACGACCCGGAATCGGACTCTACACTTGAACACACACGACACACACAGGCACGTCAACGTTAAGCAAAAGAAAACCTCACACACAGCCCCATGTAAGTAAGTACATACTTACTGTATTAAGACTACTTTTGTAAATTTTTTTTGGTCATCCATTGGCGTTTGAGTTTGGCGTTTGAGACGGAATCTATCTAATATTTCATGAGCATTCACTCATTGGCCAAATCAAGGTTGTTGGAAGTGAGGAGGAAGAGTCTTTTTTATATATAAGTAACCAAATGCTGATGGTATTCCCCCCAAAATTTTTATTTCATTATCGTCACTAGACTCTTATCAATGCAATTTTACTATTGTAAGTATATTATGCACAATTCAGTATGCAATGACATTTTCCATGCTCATTAATACACCCTTTATACCAAATATATCTTGAAGGACATCAAAAAAATATATAATAAGAAGAAAGAATACTACATGTGAAACTTTATGTTCTTCTACACGACGTCAAAATCTCTGGTGGTCGAGACTGTGCAGCGCTCCAAAAAAGTAATTAGATTTTTCTTTCTCTCCTCATAAAATTATTTTTCTCACTCTCTACCTCATTTCATTTAATTACCCATTATTTTACAACTCCTTCTCCTCCATCCCGGATCACAACTAACATTAAGAGTCGGCATCATAAATCAACAAACAATGACAATTCCAATTATCGAATGGTTCAAGTAATCAATAATAATATTTTTTGTGCTCATATTATATAATTATTACTTCCTACGGTAGACATCAACACCTAATGTACTTATGTACTCATGGGTAGTAAAATACCTGGAAACCGTGAAAAGTCAGGAGAGTTCTTAATTACAAGAGTATAAATACATACACGTATGTACTTACTAATTGTAAGTCAACATACTTACTTGCCTAGGTAAGGTATGGAACAAAAAATTCCTCAAAAAAAACTTATTGACATCCAAAGAGGGGATTTTAATGAATTAAAACACGGTAATAAGGAAGGATCGATCACTCAAGAAAGATTTTTGTCAATTTTCACACCTCATTCCGATTTGAGTACAAGCTATGATTAAGTACTGAAGTAAATTTTTGTGTCACGTGTACCTTCATCATTTATCATAGCATCAGTTATTTTACTGTTTACTTACGAGAGAAGAGAAGAAAACAATAACAACAAACTTTACGATTACTCTATCCATTTTCTACTTTTGTAATTAAATGACAGCTCGTTTACACACTCCAGACATTGTCTTAAAGTCAGTAAAATAAAAATAATTCAGTCAGACTCACCAATTTTTGCCAAGCTCGCACAAAAAATCCAGAGTGCGATGATGAATGGAGTTTCAACCCCTTCAAAATCCACTTTGGTAATTTGAATTCCTCCATGATGTTCTCCATGATTTTCACCCCCTGGACTGCTGACATCAAAAACAGAGATTGGATTCCCTGAATCAGTTGCATTGGCTGATCGAACGTACACTGTCACTAAGTAATATCCAAGAACCAGCCAAAAATAACGATGTGAACTGTGTTGAACTTGTGAATTGGGATGATGACGAACACCATTTTGTCTACTTTTATTTATCTTAACACCACTACTTGATAAATTATGTTCATGAGCCACGTTGGATGGTTCAGGGCTCATTGTAGTAGTACGACGACGACACTCAAAAAATTAATAATAATAAATAATAAATCTTATTGATACAATAAAATTTTAAAAAATAATTTTTCTTTTTTAGTTTCTATTGTGAATCAACTCATTCAGTGATTCAACAACAGTCGTTGTTGATATTCTTGTTGTAGTAGTAATTATGTAGTGAACCATGGCGATTTTCCACACAAAACAAATTTTACACAAATTGAAAAAAAACAACTAATGAACTCTCAAATTTGACGTTAATTAGGATGAGCGTATGTTTTCGTAGATAATTTTTACCCCTTCTTCACTGTAACATTGTTGAGGAGGTGGAGACAGAAAATTTTGAACGAAGCACTAAAGAATAACTGTGCAAAAAACACCGTTACTTTGTAAAAGGAACGGACACAACCTGTACGTTCAAAGGCTTAGTGTAAACTGAGTGAAGCTTAGAAGTGTAGAAAATCCAAAGTGTGTGGAGGAGAGCAGTGGAAAGTGTATTCAATGACCGTCATTCCAAGAAACACTCACACATGATAAATATTATTATTACTACTACCATACCTTGGATTGTTTTGAGAGGAAGCTCCTGTAAAAATTTATTATATTATTATCCAAAAACCTTTGGGTTATTTATTTTATTCTCAAATCACTGTAAAAGGGTAAGGTTACACACACACACATTTTGGCCATCCCGTAAAATTTATATGTATTTACAACACAGCTAATCATGTGTGTGTGTGTGTAAAATAATAGATCATACACAAGGCAGCATGGCAGTACTATAAGACTGACGAAGGATCTACATGCTTATTAAAAAATTGGAAAAAAATAAATACATCCATAGTCACGTTATCGAAACAATAATTCGTGAAACAATACCGAATACGTACTAATT
The DNA here is from genome assembly GCA_009870185.1 of Pygmarrhopalites habei. Taxonomy (NCBI): domain Eukaryota; kingdom Metazoa; phylum Arthropoda; class Collembola; order Symphypleona; family Arrhopalitidae; genus Pygmarrhopalites; species Pygmarrhopalites habei. The sequence goes on along the minus strand of WJFB01001335.1, from coordinate 469 downwards.
ATTATATTGTGTGTGTGTGTACATTCTTGTACATTTTATCAGTACATCATAATAATATGAGGATTGTCTGTTGTGTTGTGTTATGCAATCATTTTCTGGTGAGGCTTTTTGGATTGCATTGTACAATCCTCCCCCAAAAAATGTATCCTCATTCATTTTGATCAAAGAGTTTTTTTCACAAAAAAATCCACTTGTGTGTACTGTGTAATGTAAAATGGAGATTAATGTGTAATGGAAATGTAGTTAGAAATCTTTGTGTGTCGTAGAGAATGTGTGTGTAGTTTTTATGAAACTAAACAAGACAGGACCCTCCTTTTTCTCTCTCATTTCATGATTGTGATGTTCGGACCTGAATATTTTTTGACAGTGTCATTCATTACGCACACATACCGTAAATGACCAATTAGAACCCGGGTGGGGCCGGTGAGGAGCATACCCTATGTTTTAACATGTAAATACATAGGGTATG